>JAOQGN010181132.1:0-11032 GCA_027564295.1 Himantozoum antarcticum | reverse complement strand
TAGCAAATGAAGTAGTTTCATGTATTTTAAAAGCTTGTGAATCTATTCATGTGATGCATGAGTTGATCAACAGTATCTTTATGTATGAAAACCTCTGTTTAAAATTTAACCTCATGGATTTTTCGATTTTGCTGCCACCGTATCCCACCCCCATCATTCACCCCTACGACTCGATCAGAAACCGCGCTATATTAATAGATCTTCGGCTACGGGAGCCCTATGGATTTATCTTATATTATAATTTGTATTAGATATGTAGCTCATATAGTAGTAGTCATGGGCGACCTTAGTGAGTGTAGTGGAGGTATGTAGGATGGGCGGGGGGTGAGAAGGGGGAAGCTCAGATTATCCATATATGAGGCACGCGACTGACGCCTTCTGACATAGCGAGCCACATATATTTATATACCCTATAGTCCCCACTTAAAGCGCATGCGCTTATAGTCCTGTGCGCTTATATAGTGGGGATTCACAGTATAAGCGCATGCGCTAGCTATATAAACGGGACCAAAATTCCAACAGAAAATGGGTGTGCTTATGGAATGAGACTCGCACTCACAGTGACAGAGTACTGAACATAAAGTGTGTTTATAAGCGAGACTGAGTTCTGTGAAAATACCTTGATATATATTGTATTACTGTGGTACCCACCTGCTTCTGGTTGTTAATCAGATTGACATAATCTTCATTAACAACTCAACTGACAAGCAACTGTTAACTAACTATTAACGATATAATTCTGTAAGTGAGTGTGGCGACACAATGTCAGCTGCTTGGCATCTCAGAACAATCAAATGCTATATCATTTGTGGTCATAAAAATTACTGACAAGACTCAATTTTTTCCATTTATTTTTGTAACATAACTGTTATCTCTAATGAGTGAAAATGAAAACCTTATAAATTGGAATGCATAAAAATGTGACTAACTCTTGGTAAGAATGGCACCATATGTGGCCATGTGTTTACAAACAATGCTGTTTCCTGTTTCATAAACACAGATTGATTTGTGCATGTTAGTAAGCAATCTCCAACTGGTGTCTATGGTTATACATTTATATGAATGTACTGTATAACCCAAGCCATAAGCGGACAATTGGTTTCAATTGGGAGCTAACCAGTGTCAAATAGAAGCTCAGGTGCACTATTTCTATTTCTATTTCTATCTCTATTTCACAGGTCCTAGTTCTATGTGCTTGTACAGTCAGACTGAAAATATTTTCCTCTACACATTGGTCCCGAATATAAGCACATGCACTTTAAGTCGGGACTATACGATACTATATACCAAAAATTATGTGTTATACAAAATAATTGGCATGGCCATTTTGGGCCACGGTACTTATTTGACCTTTAATGTACAGAAGGAAGGCATGCACTTTGCACATTGAAGTGGAAGTAAAAGACGCCTGATTATTACCACTTATCACATGTATATATTCTTATATAATATTTCCATATAATTATTCGATTGTTGTTAATTTTTCTGGTGCATAAAATAGATGAGGCCGTGGTGTTAGTCACCAAAGAAGGAGTGAGGTCTCAGGTAGAGTGTGCTACGATGTGCTATGCTGCTCACACTTGCAGAACAGCAGTTTATCAGTCTGATGGTGACTGCCTGTTCATAAGCAACTTTACATCGGACCTGAACTTTATCCCCAATGACTTGATGACTTCAAGTGCTGCATTTGTATTGGAAATGAAGTCTAAACACAGAGGCAGAATTCATAAGGTATATGATTGGCTTGTTGGCGCCTATCAATGGCGACTATGTATGTGAATGTGCTACATACATGTATCATGTGATAGTGCATATGTATCATATGATTGAGGATGTCAGCAGGGCAGGGTTCACATCAGGGAAGCAAGTGACAGGTGGGTGGGTGGCCTCATCAACACTCCCAGTGTTCGTCCACTCTTTTGTGTGTTAACTACCTGCTTTTTAATCTATCCCAATTCACCGACTTACTCCTCTACACTTACATGTAGTTACTAAATTTTTTGATTGAAAATAATAAATGCAAGAAAGAAAAATGTAGTTAGTTGTAATTATCACCAACAATCAAATGATTTGGTTTAAAGATGGTATTATGTTTACTTAACTTTTTAGCCATTTCCGTTTAGTGGATGAATAGGAACATGATTTCTCATAGTAGCTGTGCACAGAGAACCATAAAAAATCCTAAATTTATTATCCTTGTACGTAGAATGCCAATTCATCAGTCTAAATCTGACTGCCATGTCAGATGGGTGACTTTTATCAGTAACTTATCAAGTTATGGTGCATTTTACTGACAGGTCAGAAATTGTCCAAGTGAATGCACTGGTTACTCAGTCTGTTTTATGGACTGTTCTGGGGACACATTGGATCCAGAACCTGGATGTATGGACGTCACCACAAGCCAGTATGGTTAGTATATATATCAGCAGTTGGTAATTTAAATTTTAGTTACAGCAAAATTAAAGACTTTCCTCTTTAGTAAATGAAGCGTATAGCTTTTTTATTATAGCCTTTTTTATCATAGCCTTTTTATTATAGCCTTTTAATTATAGTATATGAGGCGTATAGCCATATAGCGTATTTTGCTGTATTTTACTTTACGATATATATATATATTCAATTATGTGAAGCGCTTTGAAACCTCTTTCGAGAGATTTAAGGCGCTATATAAATAAAGAAATTATTATTATTATTATAATTAGCACTAGATGTGAACATATTGTTGATGCATTGTAATCATACTAATTTTGCTACAGGAAATGTTTTAAGTGAGGCTTTTGTTGATATACGGATTGGGCTAGCCATGGAAACTTCAAGTCATGTTTGAAGGATACATACAATATATATGGCATATATAATATATAATATATATAATGATTAATTTCACAATAGCATAGCAGTTTAATTCTTCACTCAAATATTACAGGCACAGAAGGATGTGAATTTGAGCCGTATGTACAATCCAGGGAATATTTTCTTGAAAACTTTGACAAAGAGCACACCACGTCATCAACATACTTTGTGAGTTAATGCAAACTTTATATAGCATGACTTATAAAATTGATATTTTCCTGTCCGCAGCAGGTTCTGATGACTTGTGTCAGAGTGAGAACAAGCCGAAATGGGTTTGGTATTTGTCAATTTTCTGGGGACCTAAAGAACAGGAGGTCCCGTGTGTTGCAAC
Organism: Himantozoum antarcticum; assembly: GCA_027564295.1. Taxonomy (NCBI): domain Eukaryota; kingdom Metazoa; phylum Bryozoa; class Gymnolaemata; order Cheilostomatida; family Bugulidae; genus Himantozoum; species Himantozoum antarcticum. Next base: position 7,848 of record JAOQGN010181132.1, on the reverse strand, counting down.
AATGGTATCTCAAGCATGTAAAGAACTCATATCTGTCCTACGGGAAAAATGGATAAGTGCAACGCAGTCACAGATTTGGTGAGTTTCATACCCAGTCATAGTAATAGCAACAGCAACGGCAGCAACAGCAACAGCAACAGCAACAGCAACAACAACAACACTGATGATAACGATGATAACAATGACAAAATAAAATGATAATAACGAGGAAAACGATGAAAAATGATGATAAACGATGATAGGCGATGACAAACAATGACAAATGATGACAAACGGTTATGGTAAGGTTGATAATGATGATGTTGATGATGACGATGATGAAATATAGAATATGCATAATTGCCACCTAAAACAAACATGTAGGGCTAGAGGTAATCAATCAAACAAGCAAACAATAAAGTCAAATAATTCCTAAATTCTGCACTCATTAATTATAAACCTCCATCAGTTAAACAAGTCATACTAAGTAGAACATGCATTCCATCCATTAATCTACTACCCAATAATTAATGCCATATATACTATAATCTTTCACATAAAACAGTTGCTGCATTATTCCAGGTAATGATAGCGTTCGTCTGGCTATTGTAATTGTTTATGTGAGGGCAGGTGGAAATAATACCAAACATGAGAAGACAACTCGAACTGAATGCCTAATTAATGTTAATGGGAAGAAAAAATAATGACTTCCGATCCATGCAAATATAATTTTATATTGCTTGCATGATATAGTGAAAATCCATAGGAAATCAAGACGCTCTTCAGGCCACTGTCTATCAAGCTGCTGCCCTTCAAGCCGCCACACTTCAAGCCGCCAACCTTCCAGTCGCCACTCTTCAAGCTGCCGCACTTCAAGCCGCCACACTTCAAGCGACCACACTTCATGCCGCCACCTTTCATGCCGCCGCACTTCAAGCCACTGCCCTTCAAGCCACTGCCCTTCAAGCTGACCTTCAAGCTGCCTATTTTGTGCTTACTATATCAGGCAACATCAATAATTGACTCATAAAATTAACAACTACTGCTAAACTTATAGAGCAGCTATCATCATCCTATAATATGGTAAACTACAATAAATAATCATAATTTGCTATCGCACAAATATTGCCATATAATTGCACAGCTCCATAGAACTGGGAATGCTGCTGATTTTGGATCTTTAGTCTATCAGAAGATGAGATCCTGTCAGCCTGGAACCGTTGAATTGTCACAAGTGCTGAACCAATTCACACAGCCTGCTGCTTAAGGCAATAGCGCAAAGATCGTAGATAAGCCCTAACCTACGAGTGCAGACGAGCCAAAGGATATCCAGATGCCTAACTACAAAAGAACTTGGTTGAATAAATAAATATCCATTTACAATTTATTGCAAGTCTCACTAGTTGGGTAGAACAAAAACTCTGTGCTTACTGCACTGTAGCCTCTATAGAATACACAAAAGGGGGCACTCTTAATATTCTCAGGTTTACAAAGCCATTGTGACTGGCTAAAAGAGATAAAACTGAGGGTGTTAATCCCTCGGCTCAGCACAAAAGATACTGATTGGCTGTTACAAAATCTTGATACATTTTTGGGTTAATTTGCAACTGATGGCTATAATTTCTGTTCTCTATTGCCAGGTGCAATAGAGTTGGAGGAGATATAGGTGTATACGTCAGTGATGTGTTACAGTTTAGAGTGACGCATGCCCAGCCGGGAGGGGGGTTGTGATTTGATGCTTGTGCGTGAGTCGAGGCAGGATGTGTGCACTGTACTTGCTGTCTATCGTTCTCCCTTGGGCTCTCTGCCTATCTTCTTTAGAGATCTGGCTGGATGCCTGTCCTCCCTCCCCTCATAATCTCTTGTTGTTGGTGACATTAAAATTGATTCAAACTCTGACAATGTACCCGGTATTCAATCTGCTAACTACATAAATTTACGAAGTAAACATGGTTTCTATAACATCATCTATTCACCAACTAGATAAGGAACAACAAAAATTAGCCTTTTAGATCATATTTTAGTCAATAAAATAAATAAAGGGTTAAAATCGTGTACACTAAATATGGCTATTGCATACCATTTACCAACTTGCACATCCTTTATTTATAAAAATTGCTTGCAAAACACCCTAGCAAAGGATTAAAACATAAAGTCAAAACAAATTACTCCATTTTAAGAGATAGTATCCAGAAATGTGACTGGAGCTCAATTTACCCAATTTCTGACACTAATACTCTTGGGTTTGAAACTTTCATCAATAGAGTTAAAGAGCTAATCAAGGTTTCTAGCATAACAATTGCTGTCACAAAGTGATCAAATTTTCATACTTTTAAAAAACCTTTGCTGACAAGGTAATTATTTTATCTGACCCGAAAGCATACCAGACTCCATGATAAAGCCAAAAGACAGCCTTTGGACGAGCAGATTGAAAAAAAGTACTATTCTTTGAGAAACTACGTTACCAGCTGTATAAACAAACCCAAAACTGAGTTTTATAAGCATGAATATGAACAGTATAAGTCCAACCAAAATGAAAAATAGCGGTTTATTAAATAATTATTAAACTAAAAGCAAAAAGGTTCTGAAGACAACATTCGACTAAAATCAGATGCTTCAAACGTCATAACCAATCAAGTAGAGATTGCCGAAAAGTTCAACAAATTTTTTACCAATATCGGAACAAACTTAACAAATGCTCTACCTCTGCCCACTAAAAATTTTGAATAATATTTTAATTTGGCCATTTCAGTAAATCTCCCAAAATTTGATTTTTATGAAATAGAAGCAGCTAAGTTTTGGAAGTAATTGACAATTTTACCAATATTAAAGCAACAGGGCCAGACCATATCCCAATGAGAGCAATTAGAGAAACCAAACTTTTCCTCATCCCTGTATTGGTGCACATGATTAATTTGATAATTAGAAATTCAATTTTTCTAGATTCTTTAAAAATTGAACGTGTAACTCCGCTATTGAAAAAAGGAGACAGTGAAGACTGCAATAATTACAGGCCAATCTCCATTTTGAGAGCTACATCAAAAACTGCAGAAAGAACTTATTTTTTCAAATCCATCACTTTTTAGAAATAAATAATCTTTTAACAGAATGTCAATTTGGTTTTAGACAAAATAGAAGCACCAACGATGCTATCACTAAAATAATGGAACAACTTTACAGTCATTTTAGTAATAGTATCATAACTCAAGGCGTATTTTTAGACTTTCCAAAATGTTTGACGCAATCAATCATAATATTTTAGTCAGAAAATTGAAATTTTACAACTACACAGATTCATCATGCAAACCTTTAGAGAATTACCTGCACAACAGAAAGCAATTTGTGTGCATAGGAGAAGCCAAATCTTCAATGAAAAATATCACCGTTGGAGTATCTCAAGGCTTAGTTCTAGGTCCGCTACTTTTCTTGATATACATCAACAATGTTTTGAAATATGTACTGGAATTAAATTACATACTTTTCGCAGATGACACAAACATTTTTACAACTAATAATAAGCTTCTAAAATCAAAATTATCTAGTGTCAATGAGTGGTGAATAACAAATAGATTAGTGATAAACTATGACAAAACATTTCACATTTTATTCAAAGCACCAACACAACTAATTAATTACTCCGAGTTTTATTTAAGCATGGGGAATGCTGTTTTAGAGCTAAAAATGGAAACCTAAATTTTAGGAATAACGCTCGACTCCAAAATAACTTTTAAAGCTCATATTAAAACTTTAACAAAACAATTAATGCTATGTTTAATGTTGATGAGAGCTATCAGGCCTTATCTTGACAATAAAACAATGATCGATATTTACTATCCCTTTTTTATCCACACGTTATTTATGGCATTGAGTTCTGGGGTCAAGCTAGTCAACCAGAAATGAAACGTAATATTGTCACTCTTCAAAAATCAGATTTACGAGTCATAATGCAAATGAAACCTAGGAACCATATAACCTCTTATTTAAAAAATGATGCCTATCAAAATGTTGTTTGAATACATATTTCTAATATTTCTTTTAAAAACAAACTAAATGGATGAAATATTAAGTGCTAGGGCAAACCATGATCATAACACCAGATCAAAAATACTCAAAGTAATTCAAATCAACAACAAGAGAGGAGAGAGGTCCTTTCTGTGCAGAGGTATTGCTCTGTTCAACAAGTACTTATTGGGAGTAGAGACGGGTCCCAGGTCTGATCTCCTGAGGAGGGTGGCCGACTGACTGTGGGCTTGCATTTGATGGTGGGCATGGTGCGTGGCTTCCACTTGCGGCTTGCAGGCATGCCAGGGGTGTGGCTTTTGAGCCATTACAGAGTGGCAGCCGACACTCTAGTCTGTGACTACCTGGCTGTCCCATGCGTTTATTTCATGAATTTATGTTTTTTTGTCTTACATTTTTTACGTAATCTTATTTTTCGCAATAAACAGTCAAAGAAAAAAACACTAAAAACAGAGGGGTAGCAAAACACTCGGGCTAACTGATAAAAAGGCATTACATTGAAACTACTGAGCGGCTTAAGGCCTTACTAGGTAAGTAAGTAACAGTAGGACTCAAGACTCAAGGACTCAAGACAGGTAAGTAAAGGTAAGTACAATTGAGTTGCCTACAAGACGAATATACAAATGAAAGGGAAGTGCAACTAGCTCTCTGGTGCACGGACTAATCCAAGTGAATCAATCGTCCACTGATCCATTACATGTTAAATGTAGTGATTAGTAATGCATATGAATGTTATTAGTATAAGTGCCACTGGGGGAAGTGGCAAATCTGCTACAATATAGCAATTATTTGTAGAAAACCACTTTGACTGGGAAGAGTTGCCAGGAATAATTACATTTGTTGTAACTGATTTCAGCAGTTAGTTGTAATAATGCAGTTTTTTACCTTAGCTTAGTTCTAAGATCATAGTGGGAGATTTCAATTTGGAAAGTGATAACACTTTACCACTAGAAGACTATTTCGCCGTCTGCACTTTGGTTTTAATGAACTGGGTATTTCGTATATATGCACTGACCTTGATTTCAGAGACGTATTTAGAATATACTGACTCTTTCTGTTACTTTGTTTTAATTGTATATATTTTAGGATGTATTATTTCATAAGCAGCTGGAGACAAGCACACTGAGAGTGAAATTTAGAGGTACATTGCGTGGAGGTTTCGGCGGTAATCGGGGTCGATGGCAGATATGGTTCAATGGGGCAAACTGTGGCAACCCCGGCTACATTGAGAGTACTCAATCTGATGAAGAATCCGATACCGATCATCACAAAGCCAGTGGAAGTAAGACATTATTACAACAAACTTTCATCTATGGTTTAGTGTGTAATATTGCAATGCGTATCCCCTACTCTCTGAGTAAGGTGACAGCAGTCACTGAACTGAGTCAAGGACCTCGGTTCGGACCTAACAATGAATACACATTTGCTTTGATACAAAGCACAAGAGGCACAGTGCATGGCTGGGTATAACAATACGTAACAGTAAATAGCTAGTTAAGTTAGCAACATGCAGAGCCCGGGGATCATTAGAACCCCAGTGCTATACAATAGTACAAGAATAGTTGTGTTAATCGGTGAATAATTGTATTGGTATCATATATATCATATGCCACATCTGGTTCAAGCACTGCATAACTACATGTATATTTGTAGAACTTGGATGCAAATTAGCAATAATAATGCGACCTGTGAAAACAGAAAAACAAATACACAACAATGCAGGAATTATATAAGTGCTACTGGCTAAATGTTATAATTATGTACAGTTTACTCAATTACTGGCTAGTAGGATAGTAGGCAAAATCTTCTGCAAACTAATGAGATGTAAAACTTGATACAGCAATTATAAGGTTTAATAAAAAACAAATGGCAAAATTAATCCAGTAATTAAATGATTCAGTAAAAAGAAAATGGCAAAATATTAATCAATTAAAACTTTGAAAAACTAGCACTTACAAATTTTAATCCGTCACGACAATATAAATCGTTGCTGTGATGACTTCTTGCTAGGTGCTAATAGACCTAACAGACAATAAGTAAACATTCCTTAGTACAATAATAACAATTCAAAAGGAAGTAAATTTCAAGAAATATATTATTGCATGTTTCCAAAATTCACAGAATATTCACCAGATTATTTGTGTTACGATTTCATTCAGCCAAGGTAATAAGATCAAGCAAAATCAAGCACACAAATATTCAATTAAAACACCACTGTTAACTTGAATATTGTAAAGTTCTGCAGTAGTGACCTTGAAGACTAGTGCAGAGCATTAACATAAGATCTAACAGTAGCCACCTTTAAGACTAGTGTAGAGCTTATGGGATCTTTGTCAACATTATTGAAGTAGAATCTAGAGTGTTGTATTAATCTGTATATAATAATAGTATTTATTGAATAGATCCTTACTGTAGCATAGCACTGATATGAATGAAAGAAGCAACGGTCACAACTTGTGTATAGAGTAAAAAGGGTTGGCCTATTAGGACCAGCCCAGGGGGACCTGTTAAAGGACCAGCCTGGCAAGGCGACCGGCCCAGGCTGGTATAGAATACATTACATAAACTGGCCTCTAAGAGGATAAAACATAAGTGTATAATAGAAGAATAGAGTTAATAATAGTGTATGATAATGAGTAATTGGCAATAGCATGAATAGCACGTGAGTTGGCAATGTCAAGGGTAAGGCTAGGCGGTTCCCACAATAAAGTCCACAATACACTCCTCCTATTAGTTGGGTGGGGGAATCAACTAATAAACATGTCCATTGCGGAGCCGCCTATCATATTCCACAATTGTGAGCTGTCTCGTCCCAGTTGCGTGCTTGTGTCTCTACTTCTCTGGCCTGCTGTATGTGTGGTGCAGTTCCACTGTGTATGTTGTGATTGGTACCTGGTACTGCCTTAAAGGCAGGAGGGCTAGCTGGTCTTTGGTGTTGTTGATGGTTAATATCCGGTGGCCCAAGATCGATGGAATTAGGCATTGGAGTAAAATGAAATGCAACCTTAAAACACCACATGAGTCATATATCTTACTGTCTTCCATCGTCTCTATAGAGGTGTCAGTTTCTCATTCTGATGTGATTGTGCTCTCTGAAGAGGTTGCAGCCACCTTAAAGGCTGGAACTGAGGCAGAACTGTAGTTATGATCTAGTTCTGTTACCTTGAAAACATAATTACTTTCAGGATCCTCCTCTAACAATTTCCCTTCTTTTAATTCCATAAGAGGGGTTACTATCTCCTTCTCTAACTCACTCGGGGGTTTTGAAGATCTGTTTCTTTCTCTTGAATCTGTTGGTACAAGTTACCCAGGGCCAATGGCAGTATACTTGTCATAATGCTTGCTGTGGGATAGCTGTCCGGATGGTCCTCTGTGTCTGCCCATTATGGGGACTGCTCCATTACAGGACTTTCTTCTCTGAAGTTGTGCTCCGAGTGATCTGATGTCGTGGAGGTGTCGCCATCATCTGGCAGATAGCAATCCACATCAGGGTATCTTGCTGGAGCTTTACTGCTGCTCTTTGGCAGACCGGAGATTTCCTTTTCGGTACTAGGTGAGGTTGCAACTGGTGAGTTGGTTATGACATCTCTCTTTTTTTATCTCAGGCGGTTTACTTGTGGGTGAGTTGTTTTCTTCTTCTCTGCATGGCTGTCTGGTGTGCAACTCGATTATGGGGTTCGATCGTTATGGGGTTGTGCATTGGGGAACTCCACCTCTCCCTCTGCAATATCAGCTGGTTGGTTAGCTTGCATGAGTGTTTCCAATAGTGTTCCAAGTGCTGAGTTTTCTGCTGCATCTTCTACCAGTCTGTGTTGGACAGAAGAGGTAATCTCCACAGGATCTTCTTTA
>JAOQGN010181021.1:0-11032 GCA_027564295.1 Himantozoum antarcticum | reverse complement strand
CCACTGTTTAAAATTCAACCTCTCAGATTTTTTGATTTTGCTGCCGCCCTACCCACCCCCACCATTCACCCCTACGCCTCGATTGGAAAACCCGATATATTAATACATATTCGACTACGGAAGCCCTATTGTTTGGCCTAAGCTGGATTCTGTGAAATGGACATCGAAAATCGCTTTTTAGCCATGTAGAGGGAAAGTCTATGCTTGCAGACACGATGATAGCAAAGTTCATGTGTTTTTACCTCCGGTAGGATGGTTTTTAGCATTATGCAGAGAAAATTAAATTGAGTAAATGCTCAATTACAAACCTGTAGCCCCTTGCTGCTCAAAATCTGATCACAAGTTTTTGGGAATCCGTTCTGTGGGGCCGATGATCGGACAAAGCTGTGGACTCAAAATGAATTATGTCGGCAGTCTTAGTCATTGCTTCCTGCAAATGTGATCTCCAAATAGCCTTGAGATAGATGTGGCGTTTGATTGGCTGAATAATGTTGTGGGAAATTTTGACCTGAAGTGTAGACAACTCCTTGCCCGCTACACACATCGTCTAATATGAACCTGCCCATTTCCACTCCTCCCCACTCTAACTTCTTGATTTGATTACCCACTTCATTTCTGAGAACTATGGCAGTGTGGCAGTCTCGTGAATCGTTAATTCAGTCCGTGTCATGGTAATGGCCAAATTATATGGTGTAATTTAAATTACTAGTACTATGTTGGTTGGAAAGGGGTAAGAGTCAGCTGGATGAGTTTAGATTGTTCCACAGTTTACCAGTGCCGATAAAGTAGCTGTTGTGTGATGGTATTACAATGTGGTATAATTTTATGGTATTGTTGATCATGTTTATGAGTATTGTGAGGGATTGTTATAGGCGAGATATAGTTTCGGTTGGGTTTCGGTTCGGCTGCTTCGGTTGTTCCCAGTTCACCAATGTACATTGCACTGAACATTGGTGTGCGCCTCTTTCATGTCTCTCTTGCAGCTCTTCTCATTCAAATGTGGCTAGTAGTTGAGTAGTGGCTAGTAGTTGAGTAGTGGCTAGTAGTTGAGTAGTGGCTAGCAGTTGAGTAGTGGCTAGTAGTTGAGTAGTGGCTAGTAGTCGAGTAGTGCTGCTTTGCCTGTCGGTTCTGGGAATTTCATTACTAGTCTGGCAGCTCATCACTGTACTGCTTCTAGTTATTTTGACTGGGTTTTAGTTAGTGCTGCGCTAAAGACATTAGAGGCGTCCTCAAGCACAGGATGAACAAATTGTTTGTATGCCTATGCTCTGTAGTAGGTTTGGTGGAATTGTTCGATTTATATAAGCTAATGTGCTTGATGCCTTACCCAAGGTGTGAGACACGTGGGGGTTCCATTTGAGGTCACTGTTAATCTTGGCACCCAGGTATTTAGTTGATTGTTTGTTCCCTTGTGATAGGTTTTGAATGCAGTGTATGTGTTTGAGCAGGGAGTTTTCTTCCCGGAGAACGTGATATCTCACATTTATCTGGGTTAATCTCCATGTCCCATTTCTTTTCCTAGGACTGCAGGTTATCGAGATCACTTTTCAAAACATCATTCTTGTCTGTTGTGTTGTAAATTTTAGTATCATCAGCAAAAAGTCTGACGGTTGATTTGATAGAGTAGTTTGCAAGTCATTGATGTAAATGAGGAACGGAAGAATGCCTATGATGGAACCTTGAGGGACGCCCGAGGTTAAGTTACGTGGTTCATATTTGTCACTGTCAACAACTTTCCTGGTTCGGTTATATAGGAAGTCTCTGATCCAACTTGTGAGCTGCTGACTTACTTCAAGGGAAGTGAGTTCGGGGATGAGTTTAGCATGGTTCACCTCGTCAAATGCTTTTGAAAAGTCAAGCACACATGTGTTGATTTCGTGCCCTTTATAATCTTTGGTCTTTGAAAGGTCTTTGGGACTATCATATCCCTCTCAACCTGGTTTTTGCAGGAAGATAACTTTGTTACGATTTGACCAGGGCCAGTCTTATTTAGTTAGTACCGCATTGAAAAGAAGATATAGCGGAATCTTAAATTTGTCAGAGGCAAACTTCAGCATAGTTCGATGGATGCCATCTGTATCTTGGCTGTGTTATGGGTAGATAATCTGTTGATAGCCTTGTAGATTTATTCCATTGTTAGTTTGGCATTTAGTGCAACGGTTATGTGGTTGTCCATGTCTGGTTTGTGATCACCTATGTATGTTTTTCCAGGATTCATCGAAACCATTGGTGGTCATAACCATCAGGTGATTTCCTATGAATATTTCTTGGTACACGATGTCAGCTGTTTCCTCGTCATCTTCTCTTATTTGATCATCAATACGGAAATGGCTCATGGTGTTAGATTCATCATTGTTGTAGAATGCACATTTAGATGTCTTCCAAAATTTGTCTTAGTTACTTTTGTTGAGTTGGTCTGCTTGCGTGCTGATGTAATGTCTATGTGCATTGTTAAGTTCATTTGTGAAAATATTTCTTGCCTGTTCCAGAGCTCAGCGTTATTTGGTGTAAACTGTACTTGTTATTTTTTTTACTACACGAACAAACATTCTTCTGATAGCAAGGAGAGTCTATTTAAATCAGTATGATTTACCACTTGGCTATTTATCTTTCCTTGGAAATGGCTATATTTTTGGCTTACTGTCAGGATTTTCTTTTTTTTAGCCATAGGGAGTCCGGATCCTTTAGTAGTACAAAGGATGGAATGTGGTAAGAAGGTAATGGACAGTTAAACCTCCACTGATTTGGTAGAATAATCGCCAGTCTGTTGCTACAAATTGTGTTGAATCTTGAGATGCGATTTCTAAATTAGTTCAGACTGGGATATGACCTCTGTTTGGACGACCAGTGAAGAGTTCTGTTGAGTCATCTACAGTTTGGCTCACTATCTTCTGTAAGGTCTTGTTTCCGAAGGGGACTAGATCCATCCATAGATCTGCTATTCCATCCCTCTAATAAGGAAGTATTAATGTTGGTTGCACGGACTTCTATGTTTGTATGTTGTAATAAGTCTATAAGGCATTTACCTAGATTGTCTGTTTTGTTCCAGCAAAGGGAATGTCTAGCATTTAGGTCTCATATGACTACGATATCTGTGCATTTGAGTTATTCGAGGGTCTGATTTGCTTTCCCTCTCAACTTCAACAGTTTGTGTAGTGTGGTATGGTTGTTTGGTTTGACATATGCATAATGGATTAGGTATCTCATACTATAACATTTGACAATCTGCTTATATGACATCTACTTCAGGTGATTCGAGAGTGGAAACTCTCTCTACGAAGTATTTACTGTTCACTAGTAAGGCCACTCCTCCCTGTTGGGTAGGATTACGGTGGCCTGGAACTAATAGTGAGGAATAGTTTGTAGAGTGTGGTAGCTGTTTGGTTTTTGTTTTTGACAAACAATGTCTGCGTCATTATTCATTCATATAGTTAGATTGATCTTGGAGAGCATCCATTGATGTTTAGCTGGAGTAGGCTATTTTCAGGATGTCTTTATATTTTGGGCTGGCCATGGTGATTTATGATGATTTGTTTCTTTTGAATATATGTCTGGCACCACTTGTCATTGGCAGCATTTGCATCTTAGCAGTTGAGGCATCTGATTGGTTTTACACATTCCGATTATTCTGTATGATCAGTTTCACAAGTTTTGACATCTTTTCTTGGTTGTGCATAGATTTTGTATGTGTCCAAATTGTAGCATTTTGTAACTTGTGGTATCCCTTGATGTTCTTCTGCTCTGCAGTGCACTGAGCAGCCACCCATGAAAATGCGTTCCTCTATTGCCTTCTCAATGGATGACCTGTCAGGGAATATGGCTCTTAGTGGTTTTCTATTTTTCTTGAGTCTTCGCACGTGTCATCCATAAAACTTTTCTTTCATATCTTTGCTCAAATCTTGATCCCCAATGAATAGCGGCACTCCCTTAGCAAAGCCTATCATATTGCCACTCATTTTAGGGGTGAATAAACAGCACTGTTGAGTGGTGTTTATTTATTGGCAAATTGAATCATTTATAACGTTGGTTTATGGAATTCATAATGGCTATCAGGTCCAAGATCACCCGTGCACATGTCCTTCCGATTATAGATCTCTTTATTTCATCATCCTTCAGGAATTCCCTGATATTTGTCATGTTCTCAATTACACTGCATTTCTAAGCAGAGAACTTCACTGCAATTAGATTATTTCTTGATGTTTGATGGAGAAGTTGGTAGGTGAGATGTTTTTGTTGGCCTGATGATCAACGATTGGAGCTTGGTAGGAGTGATGGCTGTTGTTTGCAGTAGCAGTTCGGCCACATTAACTGCACTAGTATTGGCAGAAGTGACTGCGCTAAAGGTGGGCTTGTTTGTGATGTTTTTGGGGATGCGTCCATTGATTGATATAGATTGTGTGTTTTTTTGCTCTTGGTTATTTATCCTTTCATTAATGAGTATTGCACTTGGGCCATAGGTGCGCAAAATCTGTTGATTTTCTTTCCATATGTATGTTATCTCATTCATCATTTCGTCTATAGTCGATAGTACTGCGGCAAGCATTACGAGCTCTGATACCTTGTCAGTGCACACAAGCATACTCAGACTTGATCTGAGTAGATTGTTGCTGTGTGGAGTTGATGACATTTGGTTATTGTTTTTTTTTTGTCGAGCTGATGTCTTTGGGAATGTCATGTATCCTAGGTGGTGAACTTGTTTTTGATTTTCCTTCGTACGACTGAAAAGTAATTTCTTCATCAAAAGCTTTCATAGACAAGTTGGTCATATGGATTGTGGGTTGATGCTCTATTGCCACCCACCACCATCCGAATTCCAACTCCAACATGTCCAGCTCTCGAACAACGCGCTGAATGTCCAAGGACGGTTACACCAGGCGCATGTGGTCTTGAGACACCAGCAGCTAGAAGTTCTGCAGGATGATGTCGATGAGCCACTACCGTTCAGAGAGGGACACTTGGTGCTTCAAGAAAGTGAGATCCTGAAGAATTGTGCTTTCTGAGGAATGGTCCATGGTGTTTCTAGAAGCACCATGGACCATTGAGAAAATGAGGTGCATGAGGTCCTGGGACAGCAGTAGTTGGAATTCTGCATGATAATGTCGAAGAGCCACTACTCTTCAGAGAGGGAGACATGGTGCTTCTAGAAAACTGTAAACACAGCAAATGAGAGAATCCCAAGTTGAAGCACTAATTCGTAGGACTCTACCAGGTGGTAGAGGGTTTCCGTAACCACATTTGGGAAATCAGACAGGAAGAGCAGGATTCCATTAATGAAAACTTGAAGCCGTATCACCGTATACCGAGAGTATAGGACAGGTCCCCTTGACCTCAAAACGCAGGGGACTATCCAACATGAAGGGAGTCGCTAGGCAGTACCCTTTCTGTTGAAAGGGGTCCCACTAAAGTCCCAGACAACCTGACAACTCTTGAGTTAGTAAAATATTTCTTCGTCGGTATACACTCATCTGAGCTGGTGGACCAGGTCACGGGAACTGGAGGTTTAACATTGGTTCAACTAAAAGGGTTGAAACTAAAACCGATCCTCCATTCCTGGGTCCTTTCAATCTTGAGTGACCTTTGAGACGGACTAGATTGCCGGCCAGGTATCCAAATGTGAAATGTTGCCTGGCCGATGTACAACCCCGACGAAATATATCCTAATATTCACACTATAGCCAGTCAGTTTCTGTCATTAATGAAGGTTGACAGCAGGTTGAAAGTTGAAGGTTGAGGCACAAGATGGGGAATCAGCAGAACTCACTGACATCTTGCTAGACCTGTCAGACTGTAGGGAAACCGTCCAAAACCGGTCAGGTTTGACTGAGGTGATGTGTCCCACTTCCAGAGTGATTGGTGGGTGCAGACTCCTACAACTGCGGCTGCTTTGAAAGCAGCAGATTCAGTCAGTAATGAGGTGTCACCGGCCACTCCTCTGAGCCATGGTGACTGGTGACTCAGTAGCAAGTCACAGAGATCCCGCATGAGGTGTCACCTGCCACTCCTCTGAGCCATAGTGACTAGTGAGTGGTGACTAAGTAGCAAGTCACAGAAATCTCAGCACCTACCCTGCCTTCCAATTGGCAGTAGTACACTGTGCAAATGCACCAAGGGTTACCACCGTTGGTTACCACAAGAGCTTTGGGGTTGAGGTCCAACAGATGAAGAGAAACTGGTTTATAAAGGGAGATATTCTTAGACACCAGCTACCTGGACGGAAGCCCAAGATACAGAGAGGCTAGGAGAATGCAGGACATTGCCAGGCAAATTAGCCTGAACTATTATTAGTTGACCCCGTAGCCAACTAATAGAGGGGAGTATGTGCAGAAATTTGTCTCCCCTCATCCAAGTGGCTATGTTTTGGCTATTGTACATCCACTAACATTGACATTTGCAATGTGTGTGCACTAACAGTTACTTAGCGATTATAATATTGTTTGCTTTGTTTAGTGTCTGGCCTGGCTGCATTCATTATGTCTAAATTATTTTGTCTAGCCAGGCCGTGCGTGGCTAGACAAAATACCCTACATTATTATTCGTGTAGCCGGGCTACCTACATAGTTTGTAGCCCCAGCGCAGGTCACCCGGGCACACCCAGTCTATTATCTGTATCGGTATACAAGTAGCTGCACTTATTGTATGATTTAATTTTTCTCTTAGATTCTAAACAATTCTGTTCTACTGTTGTTATATCTTTTTTGCTTTGTGTGTATATCATACATAAGTGTGTATCCTGGTCGCATTGAAGTAAGGGGTCACCTAGCATCGGAGTTGTCTGTTTGAATGTTTTATGTGTCCGCAAGATGTGGCAGTGTTTTGTAGAGGTACATGTAATTTTATATTGTTCTTACAGGAATATCTAGAAATCATGGAGAATGATAACGATGGAGGAACAGCACTCCACCACGCCAAGAGTAAGGATATCGCGCAGCAAATTGTAGAATCTACGAAACCTGATAGACAAGCAGAGCTTATATTAGATGTTGATAACAATAATGGTACAGCATTACATAGAGCCTCCAGTGAAGGCAGAACAGATGTTGTAGAATATTTATGCAGCATATCTTTTCCAAATGATGAACTGTTACTGAAGAAGGATGAGGATGGTCAAACAGCACTACACCATGCCAAGAGTAAGGATATCGCACAGCTGCTTGTAGAATCTGCGAAACCTGATAGACGAGCGGAATTTTTATTAGCTGGTAGCGAATGTCAGTATACTGCATTACATATAGCTTCCGGTGAACGCAGAACAGAGGTAGTAGAGTATTTGTGTAGCATATTTCGACCAAATGATGAACTTTTACTGAGGAAGGATAGCTGGGGGAGTACAGCACTACACTTTGCTGAGAGTAAGGAGATCGCACAGCTACTGGTAGAAGCTGTAGGATCTAATAGACAAGCAGAATTTCTATTAGCTGTTGGTGAATATCAGTGCACTGCATTACATGCCGCTGCAAGTAGTGGCACAGCGGATGTTGTGAAATATTTATGTAGCATGTCTTTACCAGATGATGAACTGTTACTGAAGAGGCATAAGAATGGGAGTACAGCGCTACACTTTGCTGTGAGTAAAATAATCGCACAGCTACTTGTAGAAGCCGTAGGAGCTAATAGACAAACTGAGTTTATATTAGCTGTTGATAGCGCTAATCACATGGCACTACACGCTGCTGCACAGTATGGGAGAACGGATATCGTAGAATATTTATTTAGGAAATATCCACCTGATGAATATGATTCCCTTTTTCGTTTGAAGGATCAGGATGGTGAGACAATCTTGCACTATATTAGTAATGATGAAATTGGGGATATGCTTCTTCAAGGATTAGACATAGAAACACTGCTTGATATAATAAACATTGAAAGTAATGAAGGAAATAATGTATTCATGTCGCTTGCTAAATATGGACGGGTCGATTCGCTATTATGTTTATTGAACTATCTAGACGAAAATGATCTGCCCGGAGACCAAATTGAACAGACATTAGTTGAACACAAGAACCAATACAAACAGAACATATTTCACCTCGCAGCCATCTCACCCGCTATTAATGAACTATACGAAGTGCTGCTAGATTATATACCTCATATCAAAGTTAGTGATGTTTTGCTTCCTGATATAAATAACAACACACCCCTGCACTACATAGCTGCAAGGTATGACACAAAGGTGTTTGCACAATTTGTTTTACGGCTACCACTCGTCCAACGTCAACATTTAGTACGACAACGAAACAATAGTAACATTGACTGTCGCACAATTGGACACGAAAGCTGCTTTTCTGAAGAATTTTATCTGAAATCGGTGCTGTGTGACATAGCGCATAAGATAAGCTATCGATTTAAATTTTTATATCTTGTCAATTTTGGAGAGCGTAGTATTAAGAGACGCCAATTGAGCAAACCTTATGTTATATATGATGGACAACTTCTAAGGGTTCTGAAATATGCTCTGAATGAATATTCATTGCTGGACTCTGCTTATACAACATCCCACACGTTGTTCTGTCGGGCAGCTCATGTTCGGAGCTCTCTAATGGCCTCCCTACAGGACCAAAGTCACGGTAACCCTCCACAGGTAAGCATTCACATGAAGGTGACAATAATAGGGTACAAGTGGTAAATAATATGGTCCAAGTGGTAAATAATAGGGTACAAATGGTAAATAATAGGTTCCAAGTGGTAAATAATAGGCCCTTGGTCATTTTACTATAACACAGTTTCAGATTTTGTAGCAAGAAGAAACTCGGCAATTAAAATTCAATTCAGTTGAGATAATTTAATGAAGTTGTGATATGGATGTCAGACTGTACATAAGCATTTAATTTCTGTGCCTACGAAGTCAATTATGGAGCAGGATGAATATTTAGATTGCTGCTGATTAAAGTGTATGCAGTAGGTTTTTATATAAAAGAAAATTAGCTTCAAGATAAATTTTTTGCACACCAATTTTGCAACTGAAAATTTGACCTATTATGGATAATTTTTATTCGACACATTCTATGATGCTGCTATTGGAATTAATGGAAAACAACCTAAATAGAGATACTGATCCTCTGTTGTAAACCTTGATACTCGGCTTATAATAATTGCAACGATGACCGCTTTCAGTAAAAGTGCAGTAAGGACGAGAAACATCAGACAGCAAAATAATGGAATGTTTTATTCTGTAAAAGGTGCCGTATCCCAGAATACACTGTCCCAGTCTCTGATCTTATTTCTAAGCACTAAACCGTTAATATGAGTGTGTAAAAGAGAGAACGGAGCTAGATGGAAGCTAGAGCCAACCCAGCCAAAGTTGGCTGGAGTTGGCTGGAGTTGGCAACTTTCCCTCACTATTGGTTTGACTGGAGTCAAACCAATAGTGAGGGATTTATCTGCCAAACAACAATTCTTTTCATACAACCCAATCGGATTGCTGATGCGCATTCATCATAACTACTCGCTATGGTGCACCCAGTGTCTGGTCAGTTGGTTTCATTACAGGATGTAAATTTGTCGGTCAAGCTAAAACAATTTGGTTTCACTTATGCTAGTTAATGTGTATATCGTTATCTGATGTACTTTAATTATGTAGTAATCATATACAGATTTTTTCTCAGCTAAAAATTTATACGCTATGCTTATACCTAGGAATAACGCTGCGACTTAATTGTGTTATGTTATTATCAACACGATCAGATCAGTTTGAACTGAAAAATACAGTAACTCAGTGTGTCGGTTAGACTGCAAATGCTAGCATTTTGACATGTAAAATTAAAATAAGTCGATGCGCTGTTATAGCTATCTAATACTGGGTTTAAACGGCCGTATCAGGCAGTCGTTTATCTAAGACGGAGAAATACGGCTGCCGAATTAGTGGCCGAACATGCGCAGTGCCGCATGTTCGACTCTCAAAACAGCGAAATCGGTGTGTCGCTTTTTCTGCCGTATTTTGAAGACTTCATCAAATTTACTAACAAATAAATAATAACATTTTTATTCAAATAAACTTTGTAATTTATTGCTCATCGTTATTTGTTGAGATAGCATTCAGAAAATAAAGTAAAATTCAAAGCCAATATAAAATGAAAATTTATTGAATTTCTAATCCTATTTCTATTTATAAATTCAAAATTAAAATGTTTACTAATTATTATTATTATGTATTATTATTTATAAAGTATATAAGTTTCTTTTACCTGCATGGAAGAACTAGCAAAGCAGAATATTTGGTGTTGAAATAAATTATTCGTGTCATACATTCGTAATGAAAATATATTTCAATAAAATTACTGAAATAAATATTAATTTAAAAAACATTTAATCGACACTACAACTTGCTCCCAGAACATCCGGTAACGGCTGCGTTGTATTCTCGGTCTATTGCTACAGACTCATTATGACTTATTTGTTCAATTGGCCATTCCATAGAGAAGTTATCTTCTTAAAGAGGAAGATAACTCCACTTGAAAAAAAACCAAGTCAGTTTTTCTGGAAACCTTGCCTGCCGCAGAAGTAATGAGGCAGAAATATGGCAGGACATTTTGGGTAAATGCCAAAATTCGGCAAGGTCGTTTTGTCTGCCAAATCCATAATACGCCTCCTAATACGGCCGTTTAAACCCAGTCTTAGTATAGTTGGCCATATTTATAATTATAGTTATGTAAGCCTACTATAATGGATAGGAAGCAACGTACGAGTATGTTGATGATGTATTAAACCTGGAGTTTTCCCCTCTTTCAGCGATTGTAGCAAAGGAAAGATAACTTCAAAATACTAGTACATAAAATTAGTTACTTCTATATTATGATTATATAGAGGAAAATATAATTTGCCAAAATATAAACCTCTTTTTGCAGGCAATGTATTATCCATGATAATGTTTATTGTAATACTACGTGTACAAAATACATGTAACATGTATAAGTGATATATCCTGTATTATTGAAAATAATAGGTGTAATAAAACGATCGTCAGCACCGATACTGTATTCTGCTAGTACACATTGCTGCTATTGCATCAAATCACACTAGACACACTTGAAAGATT
>JAOQGN010180910.1:0-11033 GCA_027564295.1 Himantozoum antarcticum | reverse complement strand
ACGGTGTGCAATGTGCATACAGTATACATACTGTATGCATGATGCGTGCTGTATGCGCACCGTATGCATTATACTGTATGTATAGTGTATACAGGGTGCATGCATACTTGGGTGCATGCATACTTGGGTGTATGCATACTTGGGTGCATGCATACTTGGGTGTATGCATACTTGGGTGTATGCATACTTGGGTGTATGCAGTGGTGTAGTGAAATTTTTTTTGCCAAGACTGGAGACCTGCACTATAATATATGTGAGATTGTGGGATAATGACAAGATTATGTGTAGTTTGCAAGTATGGAACTAGGTCACCAATATCAAAGAAGAATTAGTTATATAAAACTGAAGTTATGCTCTCTCTCATACTTTTACACAATTTTCGTCTAGATATCATCTAAGAGAATCTAGGCAGCACTACACCACTAGGTGTATGTGTGTTTGTATGCATGTATGTGCATGTACGTGCATGTACGGGCATGCATGTACATGTTTGTGCATGTGTGTACATGTATGTACATACATGTACGTACATGTACATTCATGTATGTATGTGGCCAAAGATTGTGAGGTTGCTTAAACATATGAATTGAATAATTAGTTTTTAAAATTACAAAACTGATGAATAGGCAACCTATGTCAGTTTGAGTAGCCCTGTGAGGATTTTGAAATGCTCATTCATGCTATTTTTAAACAATACACAATATTTTAAGTTTAAAACGCTTTATTTAGCATAATGAATGTGTATACTTTGTTAAAGTTTGAGGTGGTTGTGACAATCCCATTTTATTGACTTTCAGGGAATATATTTATTATGCTATTGGATAAACACTGCTCTGTATTAAATATTATGGACTGTAATAAATGTTGTGATTGCATTTGTAGCTGCAGAAACAGTTTCGGGGCCTTCTGGCGATGCTGGTCCAGGGATGCATCCGGTACACACCACTAAGCCAGGCGATGCTGGTCCTGGGATGCATCCGGTACACACCACTAAGCCATTAGCTCAATGCCCAAGTCTAACAAGTAGGAGTCGTTATGCTGTCCACCCCAAACACACCCCTACATTACAGTGGGTGGCCCCCGATTGTGAGCAGATGATATATAATACTGTGAATCGAGGTAAAGCTAATGGGCTGGAATGTCCAATATGCCATCACAAGTACGCTACTAGGCTGATCTTATACAAGCATGTCCGATCACACTACACCAAGTTCTTTTGTCAATGTGGTTTTAGCAGCTCTTCTCGGGACAAAATAGTAACACACTTAAGATCCCTCAATCATTCACCACCTATTTATGAGGTAGATGAGAGTTCATACATGCAGTGGGCTAAAGATATGGGGCTATCAGATGTGCCCCCATATGATAGTAGAGGCACACACCTCTCTGCTAACATGAAATCTCCTGATGCCAACATAGCTGTACCAAGCTCACCCTTATCTGACCCTGGTTGGATAAGCGGCAGAGGTCTCTCAAATATTGACACATCCCGACACGGGGCCTCACAGGGGGGAGGTGAGTTCTAGACTGTTAATTGAACTATTTATCTTAGTATTGTAGATTTGCTCCCAGCTGTTCTTAAAATCTTCCTTGGAAAGTGTAGAAAAAAACAAATTAGCGTACAATAGCATTATAGATTGTAATGCTATTGTACAGTACACTAGTTGCATATTGAAATGGAGTTATCAAAGAGCTTCTCTCATGTTTTAGTCCTAGACCTCTAAGTACTAAACCTCGTGCTACTGAGACGTTCCATTACTAGGAAGCATTGTCACTGGACGGAAGAGGGCAGGTAACTCTACTACCACTACCACCACCACCACCACTACAGCTGCTTGTCCAGGAACCCGTACCGAAGCTGTCCAAGTATCTGGAACGTCAACTATGACACACTAGTACACAGTGCAGTTATCTAACATCATGGACAGTTATCGATAATTGCTCTGTAGCTAGCTATGTAGCGTATACATTCATGAACAATGCTTAATAATCTCTTAAAAGCTGTGATGTTTGCTGCCGCTTAAAATCTAGCATATGAACGAATAATAATTATATTTTTGTTCCAGTTCCTTCGTCTTAGTGAGTGAATGTGCTCCGATCAACTACTGTATCTGCATCTACTCCTTGTATTTCACCATTACTGTATTATCTTCAGGGGCAATAAATTATCCTGTTTGCGGCCCGGCCGAGGACCTGTATTATTCATTGTATATCTGCATAGCATAAATGCATACTCATTTACAAGAACATCATATTAGCAGTTGGTAAATGGAACTTATAGACAACTAACAGTACCAGCAGTGAGCCAAAAGTGCTCCATTTCAATATTTCCGCTTTCTAACAAACCAATAGTTATATAATAACTCATTGCAAACAGCATTATTGGTATAATATTGAAATGGTCATTTGCTTGACTGTTATTGCTGGACTGCCAAGTGCATTTACAAACTGTTTGTATGCTATGCTTGCAGTTATGTAACATGTTATGTAACATGTTGTGTAAGATGTTGTGTAAGATGTTGTGATGCAGTAATATAAAAAATAACACGGTCTCTGAACAAACTTATTTATTGCCCCGGAAGATAATGCAGCAATGGTTCAGTACAGAAATCAATATGTAGATACACAAGAGTAGTAAGTTCACACATCTAATCAGCAAGGCAGGAACACTGGAACTGATAACCATGCTTACATTTAAGTGGTAACATAGCTGAGCTATTAAGTGTCATTAAGCATTGTTTATTGATGTATAATTATATTATAGTTATGTAGCATGCAGCATTGCAATAATTACAGGTGTCCATAAGTAGATAATTGGGATGCAGGCTTAGAATAGGCTCCAGTTATAAGAACAGCCTCGGTGTGGGCTCCAGCACATAAATATATATATATATATATATATAGAGAGAGAGAGAGAGAGAGAGAGAGAGTATTATGCTCCATTACATGTAGCAATGCAGGTTTTGTTGAGAACTGTGCATAGGGTGTACCAATGCTGCTGCCTTGTGCAAAGCTCACTCGAGCAGTTGGGAGCACTCTGGCTTGATACATCACACCTTTTAAAAACACTTTGTTGCATATATACATGGATATGTTTCATTGCGAAGGTGTAAATCTATGCCACTCCGAGCTGCGCTGATGAGACCTAATAGGTCGAAACAGCTGCTGTCCGCATATTTGAGTATTATGCCCCCAAATGTGTAGCAATGCATGTTTGGTTGAGCACTCTGCATAGGGTGTACCATACCGCTGGCTTTATGCAAGGCTCACTGCTCTAGGGCAGTTTGAGCTCTCTGGTTTGGTGCACCACACCTTTTAAAAATGCTTTGTTGCATATACATATTATGTTTCATTGCGAAGGTGTAACCTATGCCACTCTGAGCTGATGAGGCCTAATAGGTCGAAACAGCTGCTGTCCGCAGATTTGAGTATATATATATATATGATGAGGCCTAATATGTCGAAACAGCTGCTGTCCGCAGATACGAGTATATATATATATATATCTTTTAGAATGCTAGTATCAGTTAATACTAAATTCAGTTTATAATTTTTACTACAGCACTTAGAACTGACTCTGTTTTACTAGACACTATGTAAAAGAATATTTTATAATTGTTAGTGATCTAAAATCACCTGTACCTGAATGTTGGGCTCATCTTCTGCACTTGTTGACATTCGTAGAGGTTCACAGACCACTCTACTCGCCGCTGCCATTCTTGCTGACTTGCATACTACTGACACTACTATACGAATAACTTGAGTATTAACTGCAAAGCAGGAAGTTCCGACACTCTTTACATTATTACATTATTACTAATTAGAGTTATGTAATCACACTCCACTTATTTTAATAAAAGCACAATTCCAACCAACTATTGTTAGCTTGTGTTCGTAGTGTTTGTTATCTGGTGATGTGGATTTCATATTAACAGTGACCGAGGAGAGGAGATTATTAAACACTGCAGTTAGCCGTTTTGAAGAGGGTTTTGTTGTTAGTCAATTAGGAGTTATCGTCCATGAATTGAGACACTTATCGAGCTAAAGACAGTATGCGTCACCGATGCTTCATTGGCTTTGTCGTATGTGCAGATCACAGATGGGTTTATACATTTTCATGAGTGTGTGAAAACTAATGGACTATAATTGCATTTTATTGAATCACATTAAATTACCTTGAATTGCATTGCATTGCATAGACATAAGGTGAATGCCAATGGTGCAAGCTACCCAATGGGACCTGGGGTTGAATGTTGCATGTTGTGTTTATTCTGCTTCTGCTGCTCAAACTAGCTAGCAGCTAGCTTATGGATACAATAAACATAAATTGTATCCATAAGAAATGTTTGATAACAATAAAAGCATGGGGATTACATAATGAGGGGAAAAGCCAGACATTGCTGCCCAGAGTTAGATTTCACGTTTGGTTTTATTACATGCCCTTTTGTATTTCTGACCAAGCAATTGTATATGTAACCTGATGACTTGCCAGCTAAAGATTGATTATAGAGTTTGAACAGTTTCTGTTGTTGAGTATTTAATGAAGATGGAGTTGGGTGGCAGCATAGTTTGTTGGCGAACTTGACACACTTCTTCACTGGTAGATGCAAGGCAGTTCCAGCTGTTGACCCCATTTATGCAAGATTTATTTATGCTTATGCAATATTTGAGGTTGCACAGTGGTAAGGATTTTACCGATCTTTCTACGGCTGACTGAGGAGCAAGGTGCTTTATCCTGGATATTTGTATACGTGTTCCATTGACTCTTTTGCATACTTTGTTGATGTGCTCTTCCGGTTTAATTTGTTCATCCATATGTACATAAGGTTTTTAATCGATTTAAGCTGTTGAAATGTAGTGTAGCATGGTGAAAGCTTTCCAGCAATATTGTATGGCAATTTGCAAAGTTGTTGGTAGGTTCCAATTGTGATGACTTCGGTCTTGTTAACATTATTGTTAGCTTATTAGACATCATCCAGTTTTCAAGAGAATGAAGATCTTTTTGGAGAATTATTTCAGCTTCTTTGTATTCCGAGGCTTTGTACACTGTTATGATTTGAGTGTCGCCAGCATACATAACATTTTTTGCTGGAATTGATGATGGAAGATCATTGGTGCAGAGGCTGAAACACACTGGGTCAAGAGAACTTCCTTGTGGTACGCCACAAGAGGTAGGCAGGAATTCCCTCTATATGCTGGAATATTTCTTTATTGTCTGACTTCATCGCTTTAGATATGAGACAAACCAATTGGTTGGTGTTTCGGCTTCTGCAGCAATATGTCATGGTCAAGATAGGCAAAGGCTTCAGATAAATCAATGAGTACATCAATTGTTACTCACTTGGCTTCCCTGACACTGTACGATTTGTCACTAACTTCAAGTAGAGCCGGCTCGGTAGGATGTTGTTTTTGGAAAATTTGCTGTTGCGGAGTCACAATAGTGTTTTTATCCATATATATGAACATTCGTTTTAGTATGAGGTTTTCTAGAACTCTAGATAGTACAGGTAGTAAAGCCATCTGTACTATTTAGAGTTAGTGCACTGCAGTTCTCTGCTTTGGAGCTAAAAATGTTTTGCTAGTCTGTGCTTTGATGAACTATTGGTCTAAAAAATCAGCATCATCTGCAACCAAGCCTTAACATAACTAAAATTTATACTGGTGGCTAGCTGGCAATAATCTGTTTGAATATTTGCTCGTTTAATGCATCACAGAATATGATATATTAGATAGAAATGTCTATTGACAAGTGTCTAACGTTAATATTTATTTATATTATTTAAGTTAGGGAGCAGCACTTAAGTTGAGTTTAAACCAGCAAGTCCTTCAGCTTGGCAAGCGTCTTGACTAATATGAGTATTTGTTGAGGCAAGACAGAGACCGATCTTGTTTTGTCTTGCTCTTTACACCGGCCAGGCAAGACAATAGTCGTCAGATTTAGCATTGGTCTGATTAATTATTATGATTGTTCAAAGGCGCTGTTTGTTTGCTTGTTTGTTCGTACATATATACATGTACCTTATTACTAATATTACTGATCAATATACTAAGAATAGTACCAATAAGATCATGATTGCAATTAAATTGATAGAATAAAATAGGAATCAAAACAAGCAATTTTGTGGTCAGTCCAAGAGGTATAAAAAGTATTACAGTATTACTAATAATTAAAAATTAAGTTTTTAGAGCAAAGGCTTTGGTGATGAAGTTATCTGCTGGCCTGGAAGAGTGTCTATGAATTGACTGAGCAGATGGTATATATTGGGCTAAGGGGTGGTCGGAGTTTGGTTTTGTCCGGTTGACATATTCTGAGCATATGCAGCTTAGATGGTCATTTACACTTGGTAGCTTGCAAATCTCACATCGAGTTGTGTAAGACTCTATGTCTGGGTGGAAAATGTGTAGGCTATGACATTGATGTTGTTCAAGCTTGGTTTGATCATTCTTGGAGATGAAGGGATTCCAAGCTGGAGCAGCATATGTGATTATTGATCTCATTCGGGTTATATCGAATAATACCAGTAGCTTTGGATGGATACTGTGACGCTTCACTGTCAAAAAGTCATATATAGCTGATCTGGCTTTTGAAATAAATGATTTTTTGTGGACACTGAAAGACAGGTGATCATCGACCTCGATACCAAGAACTTTACTCAATTTCTCCTGTTCTATGAGTTCTCCTTTAACTTGTATTGGATAAGTTCACAGCACATTCTGCTGCAGTGTAAATATCATGTGCTTGGTCTTTTCAGCGTTAGTAATCATATTGTGATTTTCACACCACATTGATGCCTGGTCTGCTGCAGCTTGGAGATCATTTTTTGATAGTGATATTGATCTATCCCGTTCTTGCTTGTTGTTTGTGGTGATAGCAGTCTAAGTATTTGACATACAGAGTGGTATATTCGGCATATTTTACGATAATCTCAGTTGGTTGCAGAGAGGTCACAAATATGTTCCAAAGCAGTGCCCCACTTATTGTTCCCTGTGGTACGCCGATTGTTGTTCGTAGCTTACTTGATCTGCTGTTGTGATATCTCACACATTCTTGCCTGTCAGTGAGAAAATGATTAAAAAGCTTAATTATACCATAGTTGACCTTCATGTTGATGAGTTGTTTGGTTAACATATCGGGTTGTATGAGGTCGAAGGCCTCGCTGAAATTCTGGTATAATGCTTGCACCCCATAGTAATACTTACATTATTGTCAATAATTTGGCTATATCTGAAGAGATTTTTGGAAGTGTGTTAGTGGTCCTGAGGTGTTATTTGTAAACGAATTGACTTTCATCAGTGTACCTACATTTTTCTGCAGCCAGTGTTTTATTTGCACATTTCTCGGCTAGTTATCTGAGGTGATAGAGAAGGGAGATCGGCCTGTAATATTTGTAGATTTTCGGATTGGCTATATTTGGACGCGACGTAACCTCTGCCTCTTTCCTAAGTGTTGGGAAACAATGTGGCTCAGCATGCTGTTGATTATACTAGTGATGGGAATAGATAGTATATCAGCATTATTTTTGGACATCCGGCGGGGTAATCTGAAGAATGAGTTGGTTTGTGGATGTTTACGTTTTGGAGTAAGTGGTACATCTCATGTTCATCAACAATAGGTAGTGAGGTGGAGTCATCTGGTAACTGGGTATGGTCTAGCTGTATATTGTATATTGTATATTGTCAAGTCCAGTGAGATAGAAACTATTCAATAGTGTCACAAACTGTTCAGTATTCAACCATTCACCATTGATGTTGACGCGCTTCGCTTTTGCAGGCATTTCGCTATCACCAGTTAATTCCTTAATGTTGTGCCACCATTGCTTACTACCAACTGTGATATTATTGATGTTGCTGTGTGCATTGTCCCTCTGCAACTGTTTTAGCGTCTTCGATGATATGTTGTTGAATAATTTCCAGCTAGCAGAGGCTTTTCTGTATGCATACAGTTTAGCTCTTTTTAGCTTTGATATCAATGGTATAATAAGTGGCTGCTTGCCAGCTGGAATTCGGAGTTGTCTTACCGGGCAGTGATTGTCAACAGTTTGTTGGATGGTTTTTGGAAGATTTCCACTTTCATATTTGAGTCAGATTCAGATATAATGCTTTACCAGGAAGTATTCCTCAAATCATTTGTGACCGCTATTTTGGCTTTTTCGGTAAGATATCTCTTCATGAATGTTTCATATTTGGCTGTATGTCTCGATGTTGTTCCGATTAATATTGAGCAATGATCATTGCATCCAATAGGAGAGGTAATGCTAGATGATGCATTCCCTTTGTTTGTGTACTCTGGTATGTCAGTAAATATGAGGTCGAGTATACTGTATCCTCGAGTCGGAAACCACACAATCTGCTTGAGAGGAAATAGGTTGCTGATAGTGCAGTGTCTAGATCATTAATGTCACCATATATCAGAAACATTGAATTCGAGTATTTGGCAGCAAGGGTGGTGATTGTCCTGCTCATGTTATCAATTGTTTGTTTTCTTATTGCAACTCTCAGATTTGGTGGGTGGTATAATGATGCGTATAGTATCAATATGTTGATACATAGCAACCCATAGGGACGATACAGTATCACAGGTGTACTCGGCTACAGCAGTTGTGGCAATATGAGATCTACTATACATACATACACCACCTGCCCTTCTAGTATATATGTCGCAGTTAACAAGAAGAAACCCGGGTATGCTAAATTCTCGGATTTTATGTGGCCTCAGCCATGATTCTGATATTAGTATTATGTCGTACTCCTTGGCTATCACCATTAGTCAGCATGCTTGGATTTAGTTATTGATGTTGGAGGCATGCATTCCTGGGAGTGATTTCCTGTAACTCCGAGTTATTATTTTGATGAATTCCTATGTTGCAGCAATTTCTTTGAAGTTATGCAGGTCATCTTTGTTGTTGAAACTACTCGGGATCGCATTCCATATGGATGGTGGGGTTACAACCAGGCCCTAGTAGACCCATCCAGCCGCAACTAAGCATATGTTGCTTACTGTCTTCCTCTTCCCCCCTAAAGCTAGGTAACAAGCATTGTGCGCCTGCTTGAAGTTTGTTATAATCTTCTGTTCTTGAATGAAGAAAAAGTGGGCATTGTGCACCTGCTTTTTTGTGCGTAGATCTAAAAGGTGAGCATTGTGCGCTCACTAGCTGAGGCAGAGAAGAGCAACTATTGATGTTTACCAGTTGGCTTCGAAAATAATATATAAAGCCATTGCTTTTTGGCAGTTTGAGTTGTATATCTGTTAATGACTTATAAGTAGGTAAAATTACAAGATTTTCATAGTTGTTTTTGTTGAGGCTTCTAGGATTAGCCTCTTGATGTGAGAGCCGTTAGCTTGTAATAGACTGAATTCTGTAAGTTTTTCTAAGATAAGGTGGCTTGAATAAAGATTCAATGGTGTCAGTCAGAACTGATCCTATTACTGGAGTTTGCTTTAAAATGTAAAAGTTGATTTCTAGAGTATCTTCTACTTACAAATGGCATGATGTTTATGATTCTGTAGCTGATAATGAGTGGTCCGTTATGGTGTATCCAGGTCTATGAAGGTTTTCCATTACATGTTATAAACTACTTTTACTTTGTGTTATAAACTACTAAAAATTGTCCTACGTAGAGGAGCTGTTTAAAAAGTTGACTGTACTTTATTTAGCCTAAGGACCTCCACATTTAGGTATTTACATGTAGATGGGAAAAAAGGTCATAGATGCCTACTAAATACAATCAAAATCAATTAAATGCACAGACTTATTAATAAATATCAAAAACAAAGATATTTATACTTTTGATCTTTTTCCTCCGGTAAAACTACACGGAAACACCCATTGCGGGGGCCCACCAGTGTCAGCGAACTAATATATTTGATTTTGAAAAGGAAGTAACTAAACTATCTCTATTATGGTCGGCCAAGCCCACGTAATACTGAGCAAAAGACAGGGTGAATTCAATCATGTTAGACTGGCTCGTCTCCGTCTTCGTCTTGTCTTCCTGCTCGAATCCGTCTCCATCTAGCATTTTCACTAGTCGCTGTTTACCAAAGCAAGCCTATTGCCAAGCTTAATGCCGATGGCTAGCTGGTCCAAACTGAGCTTCACAAAGTGCTATTCGCTACTGAAACTGGCTCCATCACAATATCGAATACATCAAAACCACTCCTATCACTCATCTAGTAGTGAATGTCTGCAAACTATGCTATTTTATAATAAATCAACACCGTCTCTCCTCTGAATAAATATTACTCTTTGACCTTGTGGAGTAATTGTTCAATCCCTTGCACATTTATTTAATTCAGAACATAAGAGATCAATCAATGCTTATAGTATGAATAAAAGAGAATCATCGGAGTCGGAGTGCCATTATGATGTACATGTACATGATTGCACTAAATAGCATTCTGATTGAGACTAAGCCAGTCTATTCTGTTTAGAGATTTTTTCTTGCGGGTAAAGGCAGAGAACTACTATGCAAGTGGTTTTTCTTGTGATAATTGATGTGCGAATTACTTTAAGCCAAGCCTATTTTTGACTATCATTCATTATCATTGAGACTATATGGCTACTGCAGAAGCAGCAAACACAAATACTCAAACAAACCCTGTTTAGTGCCATTAAGGTCTCTGTAGAGTTTTGCACCTTATAAGAAAAGGGACTGAATCTGCCTGCTAAAGTCATGGTACTAGTAGATGAATATAATTATTATGACTGAGTGAAAACATATATTATATAGTAAATAAAATAATTAGTAAAACATACACTGTTAGTTGCTTTTCATAACTTAGCGGAATAGCCATTTTCGAATCCCTACTCGCTAATGCAGTATCGACCCTTCATTTTCTCTGCATTAAGTATGGACAAAGTGGCTTTTATATTTGCAGTATTGGCTCACAACCTTGATATTATATATATATATAATATCAAGGTGTATGTATGTGTATGTGTATAAAATGTATATATATATTGTAATGGACTTATGCTGTCCCACTACGGATCGTACTGTTCTCAAAGTTGCACCTATATCTTGTAGCATTAATG
>JAOQGN010180909.1:0-17735 GCA_027564295.1 Himantozoum antarcticum | reverse complement strand
AATTTTATTACCAGCATGCACAGGCTTCGAACACAAACTTTGCGAATCTAGCCAAAAATGACTTTTTACTGGCATTCTCATGCATTTTTCACAATTTTGGAGTGTTTTTGTATAAAAAAACATAGATTTTGCATGATCAAGATTAAAAAACACCAGCACTCCCCAAATTCAAATTTTGTTGGACTAAATTAAAATAACTTCGAGCTCATGTGTGGCAGAACACATTTTTAAAAATTAAATTTTTTCATCCCTGACTTAAATTTTCAACTCCATAAAATGGAAAATAGTAAAATAAAACACCTCACTCACTCCCATGTGTAGGCGGAAAATGTGGACACAGACCTAACAATTAACTGAGTGTGGCCTTACACTATTTATATTTTAGTATTAAAAAGTACCATGGAGAATGAAAAAATAATAATCACTAGTACTGGCCACAACTTTTTATACTCCAACATCAGATATCTAATATTAAAAAATAGAGTGTAGTGTACATACTTTGTCAAATCAATAACACTCTCAGTCCTTAGTATTGGAGTGCAATCACCATCATTAATAATGTCTGTATTTTGTACTTTGTTTTCTATTTTAAATACAATACACTCATCATCACTTGCATCATCGTCAGAAACATCTGGATCAGAGCTACTCCCACAACGTTACATCATCAGTGTTTGTATTAAATTCTTTGGTGGATTTGTTACCGCTATCACTACACATAGCCTCATCTCTGTCAAATCTAGAAAAGGTAAAGTTATCTAATAACATTTGTTTTTGTATGTTAAGTCTTGACGGCTGAACTGTTTAGAGTAGAGATAGATTTTCTATTACCTGAGATTTTACATTAAATACCAAAATGATGGTGACAGACTTATCGCTGAAAACAATCGGTGGTCATTGGGTAATATGTTAAAGAAAGACTGAAAGAAAAAGAAAAAAACGAGGTTATGTGAAGGAAAAGATGGTAATAAATTTATAGGCTACTCACTCTGACTGGTCTTCTTCGGAGTAACACTTGCAACGGGTGTAGGAACTCCAGATAGTTTCACAGCGGTCACACCACATGAGGCCGTGTTGACACCAACGTCCAAAAATAAATCTCGTTGTAACCCATCTCTTTATACACTCGTCAGTACAATATTGCAATATACTCATCGCAAATTGTGTGAGACTGGGGTGACAGGTGGGAATTTGTTACTATAAGTTTTGGTTTGTATGGGTGGAGTGATTGAGTGGATGCTGATTGGTTGATTTATATAGAGTGAGTGATTGGTTAATTCATAAATGATTTAATAAAAAAGTTGAAAAAAACTGTTTTTCTTAAATACAGCATCGTCAAGTTCAGAGGCCATCATTTTTAGAAAATATTGTTGTTCTAAACCATGGTTTGAAAAAGGATAGCCTATTAAAACTATGGCTCATGAACAAAGGTTAATTTTGTAAAAAAATTGTATTTGTTTCTTGTTTAAGGCATTCTTTTTTTTTAAAAACCATCGCTTTAAAAGAAACAAATGGTTTATAAAGACGATGGCTTAAAGCTGATCATTTTTTCAAAACCATAGTTTTCAAAAACAATGGTTTATATATTTATAAAGATGATGGTTTATGATTGAAAAACAATGGTCTATAAGTTTAAAAAACTGTGATTTATAGATTTATAAAAACGATGGTTGATCTTTGAAAAACGATGATTCACCTTTGAAAAATGATGGCCTATAAAAACAAAAGCTCCTGAGCAAAACGATTATTTTATAAACAGAACTTGTTATTTTTTACTCTTTAGTTTTCAAACCGATGGTTCATAGATTTATAAAAACGATGGCTTATAAAATCCATGGCTCCTAAGAAGACGATGCCTTAATTACAAAAAACTATTTTTTATTTCTTTTTTAAAACAATCGTTTTTAAAAACCATCGCTTCAAAAACGATTATTTAGAGTGTTTATAACCTTTTATATAAATTTATCACAAACCTTCTGCTAAAACGATGGTTTATAGAAACCATGGCTCCTGAACAACATGATACCAAGAAAGAAAACAAATTAAGAAAGAAAGAAAAGAAAAAAGATCAAGGAAAAAGGAAAAAATTTAAAGCATCATTTTGTTCAAGTTTTGTTCAGGAGTCATCGTTTTGAGGAACCACCAATTTTAAAAACTACTGTAAAATAGCATCTTTTTTGAAACAATCTCTTTTTTTAAAACCATCGTTTTTGAAAACATAACCAATTTATATAAATTAACAAACCTTTTGTTATAACGATGGTTTATAAAAACTATGGCTCCTGAACAAAATGACGCTAAAAAAGAAGAGGAACCATCGTTTTCAAAAACTATTGTAAAAAAGTTAAATTATGCAAAAAATGACACAACCCACGGTTTATAATAGGAGAGCAGTTGGGACAGCAGACAAATACATAACAAACGGGTACGACGATGGATGTGCGTTTGAACGAACAGCTGTGGTTGGAGGGTGATGAGATGAGAGGTCAAATCGAAGGAATGTTGTCAGAGACAGGAGAACTTGTCGGGGTAAAGATGGTTGCGGAGAGTGGTTTAAAAAGGGAAGCCGTAGAGAAAGAGCCAAAACATGTTAGACTGTCAGGTCTCCTACCCCCATCTCTAGACATAGATGATGAAGAAATTAGCAGAATAGGACAAGGTTTAGAGATAACCTGAAAGTTGTATGATGTGGACCCCTTGACTGAAAGAGAGGTGTTGGAGGAAATATTGTATACCAAGTTGGAGTAAGTTTGGTTGGTAAAATAGTTGGAGCTGTTGGCAGTGGAGTGCACATGCACCCAAGCAGGGATTTGGACGATGAAGAAACCGAAAATGCGTTGCTCGTCTTTGAAACAGATTGGCCGGTGACAACCCACCAGATTTGGGACATTCATACACAGAGATGCTGAAAAGCCGAAATTAGAAAGTGAATGATATTCGAGGTCTGCTAACATCCCGTATATAGTCCTATCTTGTTCCAGAAAAAGTATAAAGCAGGCACAGTGTGAACTTCCGCAGAGTTCGTGACACATGCAACATAATTCCTCATAGAAGAATACAAAGCGATCGGTATCAAAAAGCCTACAAGAAGAATACAATGAGCTCGTGGATGTTGATGTTTATGACAGTGTGTAAGGGTCTTGTTATTGAACAGTGTCAAAGACTGGTCTACTGGCTATGATACGAGCAACATCTTATGACAGGATACCAATCTGTGATTACTCACAGATGATACATTGACGAGAATGACGAAGGATGAACAGTTAAGCAGACAGCAGACGTTGGAGACTGGAAAACTGACAGAAGAGTTTACAACTGAAGATGTGAGAGACCAAACCGATGGATTATTAATGGAAACCAGGGAGACGGTAATGGACACACTGCTTGCGACAAGTGGTTTTGTAAGGGGATGCCCAATGTCACGCCTCAAAGCTCGGGATCTGGCAGGCAAAATCATTCTGGTCGGAATGGTAGTATTTACAACCGGCATTGCTAGAGGAACCGTTGGGACCAGAGCAAGCAGAAGAAAAGAGTATAGAAAATGACTTGGCGGAAATCGCCCGACTATTTAAGCAGGGTACATCTGATTTGTGGAACAGTCCTTTTCTAACCAGAGAATGAACAGGCAACAATGTAAGTGGACATTCGTCTCAGGTCTCCGTTTATGGCGATAGTAGCAGGTCCTACAGGCTCGGCAAAACAAGACTCTCAATGTCGCTTATTGCTAAGGCAGACAGAGTTGCACATCCAGCACCTGTGGATATTATCTATTGCTATGGTGTTTGGCAGTATGCATTTGTGGAACTTGAGGGTCGAGTAAGCTTCTGCAAAGGTCTCATAGATATATCTCGTGACATTCCCTTTGATGGAGATAATTGATGGCTAATTATTGATGATCTTATGCAGGAGAGCGGAGGCAAACCAGAAACAGAATCCTTGTATACAAGGATGAGCAATCACTGAAATATGAGCATTTTTGTGTGCTTCAGAATC
This sequence comes from Himantozoum antarcticum, assembly GCA_027564295.1. Taxonomy (NCBI): domain Eukaryota; kingdom Metazoa; phylum Bryozoa; class Gymnolaemata; order Cheilostomatida; family Bugulidae; genus Himantozoum; species Himantozoum antarcticum. The sequence goes on along the minus strand of JAOQGN010180909.1, from coordinate 13,742 downwards.
TGTTTGCAAAAATTAACAGGACGATTTTACTGAATACACAGCATTTTTTTTTGTCACAACCCTCGGGATGGAACGTCGGTTACGTATTTAGCATGTCAGGCGCTTCCTAACAAGGTCAAGTTTGTTCAGGAAGCATATGAAGATGCAACCCAACAACCGCGCAGTTTCCTTTTAATGTCTTGCATCAGGATTCTGACAAGCGTGCAACTCATTGGGAATTTGTCTTCAGAAGACAACCAAATGGTCACATATTCACCAAAATAAATGACTGTACAGCCCGGTATAAAGCTGATGATAGGGCATGAAGCGTCTCTGTAGTGCACCCTACCTTGAAAAGAAGAGATCAGAATAAAGGGAAGCCTGCAAACTAATACATGTACAATGGTTTCTCCACAAATGAGACACAATGCTCGAGTTCCGTTGGCACTAACGGTGCAACAGAAGAGATCAGTCGTTTGGTTATGGAACAAGCCAAAAAAGATCTAATAATGACATTGGTTTAGTGCGGCAAAAACGGTATAAGAGGGAACGTTTCTATGACACCCCCACAATCTAAACGACTCGATCAACACAAGCGTGACTTGGAGCAGCTAATAGCAGCCAAGACAATGTTGGTCAACAAAAGGAAGATCCTACAGAAATGAGGTTTTTTTGGGGTACTGTTTGGTCCCATCATTTCTCTCATTAGTGGTCTCATGAACACTTGGATGGAGATAACGATTAAATTGTCTAACAAATATTACCTTATGGATCAAGAACAACATGATAGGATCCAAAAAAATATACCATTGGCAGAAACGATGATTTCTGCACAAAAACACAAGCAGTATAATCCACTGCAGCAAACAGTGACAGAATTGTTAAACAGGAACTGGAATAGATTAGGGAGGCCATGGATAATCCTGACATGACTGATCTAGATAAAGCAATAAATCATTCACAGGCAATAAATTGGTATCTCAGAGCCTTTTGAAAGTGGGGGCTGGTGGAGCTACACCCCTGCATCAGTTCCAGCAAGTGACTCTTTCTGAGAACAAGCTGATGCCGCCAGTACTGGGGATGATACTGATTGATATAGCTACACCGATAAAACGCCCCAAATTTCCTAAATTTGATCCTCAAAAAAACAGAGTTCCACTAAAAACAAAAGGATTCAAATCATTTGGCTTTGAAGAAGAGCCATCAGAAATTGAAGACGAAGAGAGTTTGCCACAAATCTCAAAAGATGTCGCAAAAGCAAAAGATACTGTAAGGGCTGAGGGTTCTCAGGTATTTTATGATACAGAAGAAAATGTATCGAAAGAACGAACGCGAACCCAACGTAAGAAAGCCAGACCCAAACAATACCATCTTCTGAGACTGTGGGTTACAAAGTAAGAGTGGTGACTACCTTAACGCTCATCACACTATACCCACTGAACTAATAGTGATGACGAGGAGTCATGCAAAAAAAGGAAACTTATATAATAATGTGTCTTACCTAAACAGAAACCAGTCTACGCAAAAAGATCTACGCAAGAGAAACAACCGCTAACATCGGTACAATGAGAGTCCCGTATGATGCCCGCAAATCAGCAAAATTCTTCACCAATTATTATGCACAGCAAAATGGAAGCGGTACCTTGGTCATTGGTGGTGGTGGGAAGACTATGGGTGGTGGCTGTATTTTTCCCGGTCAATTGTACCAGAAATGGAGTAGAGGTCTAAGCCCATTCTTTAACCTGTTACATAAACAGGGAAAGGCAAATAAAAAGGCAAAAAAAACCATCACACAAAAAACATTTTATTTTCAAAGCAAACTCCCAGATAAATGTTCTGGATAAAAGGTAGACTGTATTTTCTGTGCAGATACACACTTTGATCATGACAGACGACGAGCATCATCTCGCAGAGCTTTACCTTGAACCCACCAAACCTTCAGTGTTGGGAGGTTCCTCAAAGTTGGCATTTGCGGCAAACCCCATCAGAACGATATGGTTTTAGACTGGCTCTCTGGACAAAAGGCATACATGCTCCACAAATGTGTACGGACGCATTTCCCACGTCGACATTCACTGGTGGTTGGTATTGGAGAGCAAGTGTAGGTTGACCTCATGGTTGTGGGGTCCCACTCTGCATGCAATCAAAACGTTAAGTTTCTTCTCACGGCGATTGACGTTTTTAGTCGAACAGGATGGACTCTGCCGATATTGTCGGCAGAGTCAGCAACACCCTATCCAAAAGCGGATCGAGTGTTGCTACTGCCCTTGAAGAACTATTTGACCAGCAAAATTTGCAAAGATGCAGAGTGACAAAGGTAAAGAGTTTTACAACTACAAAGTTCAAGACGTTCTCAAACGCTATGATACTAAACATTTCAGTACTGAAAACGAGGGAATGAAAGCATCACTCGTTGAACGTTTCAACTAGACGCTTCATGGAAGAATTCACAGACACCTCACCGCTACCAATGGCAATGGTTATGTTAATGTTCTACAAGAATTTGCTGATGGGTACCAAGCGACCATACATTCTGCGACAGGTCTGGCACAAAACGATGTTACCATAGACAACCAAGAAGACGTGTGGCAGAGACTTTATGGTGAACGGGATAATGGGAGTGTAAAAAACCAAATTTGTGCCAGGGGATAGTGTGAGGATCAGTAGGTCATTGGGAGCTATTGGCAGGGGCTACACTCCTCAGTGGAGTGAGGAAATTGCAGAAATTTTGAGAAGAGTCCGTCCTATCACATCCAGAATACGTGACTACAAAGAACAGTTAGTCAAAGGGACTTTTCACACACAAGAACTACAGAAAGTGAAGTGTCCAGAGACATATCGTACAGAGGAGATCTTGCGGCATCGCAAGTGAAAGGGACGCAAAGCAGAAATCTTTGTGAAATGGCTTGGTTACCCAAACTCCTTTAACCGTTGCGTGGAAAATCGAGACACTGTTTGGTGGTATACTCTGTAAAAAGAGAGAAGCACTTAGGGTAGACCAACAGTTTAGTCATAGCTCTTCTCCTAGTGACACTTTCATCAAGTGGCAACGCAAACGAGTTCCGCAAAAATACTAAGTCAACATAATTATACGGTCAAACTTGACAGACCCTTAACACTATCAGCTGGACAATGGGAGGTGGGTCTTGTAGACATGATATACCCTGCGTCTTGGCCAAACGTGTCACTTGGTATAATAAAGTTGACGCTACCCATGACGGTCACGCAGACTAATGGAGAGATTACGGTGTCTAGAAGAAGGTACGACCTGGAACTTAGGTATGGAAAGTACGATAGATTTATGGAGCTTATCCGAGAATTCACACAAAGAATGAACGGCTTTTCAAAGCCTGTCCGAGAAGCGGTTACAATATTTTTTGACGATGTGCGGAACGTTGTGCTGGTGTCAAACCGTAGCAACAGCATCGCTATATCGTTCTCAGAGGACATTACGAGGATATTGATCCAAATCTAAACTTTAACTATGAATTGGGAACACACGAAAGCCAAACCCTGCCAACATTCAGAGGGGCTTTTCATCACTCTATGTGTATGTGGACGTTGTGGAACCTCGTCCGGTAGGAGGCATTCCCCCTGCTCTCTTTCGCGTCATACCAGCAACCACTAGCAAGCACTTGGGACGTCTATGCTGAATTTAATGACGTTTCGTACATGCCACTAGCTGCTCTCAGGACAGACCTCATAACCATCTATATCAGACGAGACAACGGTGAACCGATTCCATTTACTGGTGGGAAGGTGGTCCTCACCATCAACTTTAGTCCCATGAAAATGTCATCTTGAAAGGCTACACTTATCCCAGATAACACTATTTGTCCTTGCGTTGTTTCTTAAAGCAGAGGTTTTAAAACCCACCATCACACATCAGACAAACAATGACGAACAAATGTATGAAAGTCAAGACTCATCCGACTTTTACCCAGATTACTACCAAAAGCAAAATGGTCACGGGATTACCGTTTTTCAAGGTAAAGACACAATGAACGGTCACAGTCTGGGATCTCTGCTCAAAGGCTTGCTCAAGAGCACATGTCGTTTGCTCAAACAAGGGGCTGCAACAGTACGGAAAAAGCTGTTGTTGACTGGTGTGGGTAGGATCAAGGATGCCATCAGCGGAGAAAACGTTGGTGCCTCTGCAAAAAGATGTTTTGCTTCAGTTGGAGGAGAACTTTTGAACAATGTTGCCAGACAATTTAGGGGTGATGGTGAACCACCACATAAACGTCTACATCCATGTGTTGCCGCCACTGCAGCTGTTAGAAGAGCTCCACACCCCAGACAATAGCCTTTTCCTCTGGTCACGCCACAGGTTGAACAGGGATTGATGCAAGTGGGGGGAAAGAGGTGGGGCGACAGAATTACAACATTTTTTCTTAGCTTATGATTATATAAGTGTTCCTGTTAGGTTCACAGTGCTCATTTAAATGTAAGATTAAGACGTTTGAGGTTGTTCAATGGCGTCAATACAGCATGCGACATAATCACAAGCAAAATATCTGGGAAATCACCGAACAGCATTTCGGCAGGCTTTGAACTCTTTGGAACACCCCATACACACACATCTGTTCTGGGTGGATCATGAGTTGACGTTCCACCAGTTCGTGAGAGTCGCACCAGAATTGTCGAATTTGACATTCCCGGTACCGACGGTTCTTATCTCGGCCTTGAAAATACATATATTCAGGTTAAAGTGTCTATGCAAAAGGCAAACGGTGACCCCATTGCAGCCAACACCCTCGTCATTCGCAGAGACAACTTTATGCACAGTCTATTTTCAACAGCAACTTTTAAGATAAACGGACAAGACATGGAGTATGAACCACACTATGCCCACCACACCTATCTCAAAAATCTCTTGTTTGATGACACGAGTGCAAAGGAAGCCTCAATGGGCGTTTCGTCTGGCTGGTACCATGACACAGGTCAAGCCAAAGACTTTGCCGACACCCCCGGTGCTGTGAAAACCGTATGAAAGACCGGAACATCTGGTGAAGGTAGCAACTCTTCACACTATGGAAAGCTGCCCTTGCGCATCTTTGATCAAGAAAGCTACATCTTCCCGGGCACTTGCTGTGCGCTTCGACGAACCAATTCATCTTTTTGTGGATTGTCCATGAGCAACAAACCCACTGGTGGGTGCCAATTCGCCATTAAAAAAATACAACTCTATGTTGGAAAGGTTACGCCTAATCCATCTGTTCGTGCAGGCCAGTTGGCTGTATTGGTGGATGGAGGAGAACTGAAATATCCCATCAATAAAGCTGGGACACAGCTTCACGTTGTTGGTTCTGGATTACATGAGGGTCGCATACCCGTGGAACACAACAAACCGCACCCAAAGATTCTCATTTGTGGACATGTCGACCACGACGTTGTGGTCGACATGTCCACAAATGAGTATCTTTGGGTGCGGTTTTTTGAGCCATTAAGTTCGTAGCATTTACCGACGGGGACGCCATCAACGAGAATCTCAACAGAAGAAACGCTGTTGTGGTTGAATCTGAACGGGTTTTTTGTATAGTCCCCAGTTTTTACATCGCGATGCAAAAACTGGGGACTATACAAAAAACCCGTTCAGATTCAACCACAACAGTATTTCTTCTGTCGAGATTCTCGTTGATGGCGTCCCCGTCGGTAAATGCTACGAACTTAACTTTGGCTCAAAAAATGATGTACAGTCGTACATAAGTCTCATGCCATCTGTCGGTGTCGCCTACCCCGAGACCTCAAACAGTTTAACATCTGCGGCTTATGCCGATAGTCATACCTTGTATGGTTTAGATCTCACGGGTGATCTTACGTGTGAGCGGGGTTCTGGAGCTGGGGTTCACTTGCTTAAGAGAGGATTGGTCACGCTAAACGTCCAATTTTCTGAACCTACCCCTTGCACCCTCAGCATGCTTGTCTATCAACTGCGAGATGAGCTTATGTTGGTCGACCACAAACAGCGGATCACCTTTGCTAGTGGTAGTCTTTAATAATGAATTGTTCTCCCAGTGGTTACCTATGTCAGGTCTTGCACAGTGTAAAGATGAATGGTGAAAATATTGACAGAACCCTCCATCAGGTTTGTGGTGCTCGTTTCAAAGGGGTGTTTGCTCGCGATGAATTTGAACCATCTTTTCCCATAATGGGGATGGATTTTTTGTCATTAACAACCAGACCTCTGACAAACCCAGCGAACATTGGCTCGCTGTCAGCTCGTCCGGTTCGCGTGTCATGTTTTTGACTCATACGCATTGCCTCCGTCTTGTTATGACAGGCTGGAGCCAATTCTTCGGCCAATTATTTGAGTGTTTACACGCGTGAGGCGAAGGCTCCAGGGACTCCTTTCAACTGTTTGTGGAAACTACTGCGTTCTGTTCCTCATGCTCCTCTCAAAAAATTGGACCCTTAAATGTTTTGTCGACCGGATGGTCAAAATTCCTTGAGGCAAAATACGTGACCAAACGGTCCGATATGCTGTACTGTGTCTTATTGGACCAGACAGTGTTGGTGGCATTCTCGGTGAAGGTGGAACAGAAAGCTGGGATGGCAATCACTGTTTATGGATCTGGGACTTCTGAACCAGCGGCTATGATCGTTCCATCTACAGAGATCACCTTCATCTAAAGACTGCATACTTTTCTGTTCTTTCACATTATTTAATGACAAACTTTTCCGTACCAGTCTTTTTGCCTTGTATATTTACACAAATAAAACAAACGTTTGCTAACACAACACACACCTGTACCTCCATGTAAGCGACAAGCGGCAGTGGGCGTCGCTCCCCGTTGGCCCAAATGACGGGGTTTCCTTTTATGCGGCGGGACAGCGCCGTGCCGTCGTCCCACCAACCCCCGGGGGTGGCCCTGTCCGAATAACGAACAACGGGTCAAGAGTCGTTCAGATGGGAAGCAGTCATCATCTCCGTTGTCGTGAATTTCGGCAGCGATATCGCGGGCCGTCCTCAGAGTCATCGCTTTGCCACGGGAAGCGGCTGAACCGCACCAGTCCACGCGTTTGCAGAATTGTCGCACAGTGTGTCCATTGTGAGAATGCCACCAGGACATCGATAGATGAGATCGTTTACGCGTATCCGGCTGACACCTCGCTTTGTAAGCCCGACTGTGATCGTGAGTGGTTGATTAAATTGCCGGTTGCTAAGGACGCTTTCCGGTTGCTAGATTGGTATTGAAAGGCTACAGAGTTCCCGTGTCAAGTTTTGTGAGGAGAGGAAGTGAGAAAAGGCTAAGCCAATCTTTCGAGGTATTTCGAGGTATTTTTAGATTTCTAGGGACTCCGTCGTTTTTCAAGTTTCTCCTCAAAAACCTTGAGTTCTGCCTTTCTCTGATTTGCTTAGAGCTTGTTACGAGCTCTCTAATTGGCTGCTGACACATTCCTGGAGGGGACGGATCTGCTCACCCTATGCTACTAGCCTCCCTTATCGTAGCACACTGTATTTGGTAGATGTCATGATTTGGCAAATCCACTAGGAGCTACAATAAAAACTCCCGTCTTGTCAGATAATTTCTGCCTTAACATATACTTATGGAATTGAGCTGAGTCAAGATTCTTCCTAACCATGGTGAAATTAGTAATCCGCTAGCTTTAATTATAAGGATTTAGCATTAATGGAATGGGACGGATTTTCTCTTCCTATGCGCCAATGGAAGAGTCTTTGAATGAGGCTTGGGTTACCGGGTGCAGAGGTTTAGTAACTGCATATTTGGGCTTGGTTGTGTGCTGTCAAGCCCGGACAGTCACTTTCTTGCAAACAGGATAAGCCGGTCTAGTGACTTGACTGCATGTACACACCACACAGAAGACCATTATATTTGTTATGTTGACTAAGAGCAATAAGAAACATAGACAGAATAGGTTCATGAGAGTAAATATAAATCATTGAGACAAACAGAATCTAAGCATTGTTTCACGTAACCTCTCACTCCACATGTCAGTTTCTATCGAGCTGGTGATTATTTACAATTGAGACAAATTTATTGATGATATTATTGGGAAAAGTCTGTATAAAAGAATGCATCTGTACTTTGCTATATTACATGTATGTTAAATGATTTAAATGTAAATATATTTATTTTTGCAAAATGCAACAGCAATGAATCATGCATCTTTAATAGTACATGTAGAAGGAATTTTGTCCATGCTGTAAACCGTTAATGGTTTTGGTTTGTTGGGCTGCTACCCGCATGCTTGATTCTCCCTCGTAATAATTGTGTTACGCTGTGTGCAATTGCCGATTTCTAGAGTTACAGAATTGGCTTCCATCAAGCTTCTGTGAGGTCATCATTAAAGTATAGGTGTATAGCTGGTAGGAAAGTGTCATCATTCATGGACAGTTTGTAGAACTCTTCGTCTTCATCTTCAATGCCGTTTTCCTGCCAAGAGAATACACATCAATGTATGTATGGTGTGTATTACATGCACCATACACCTCGATGATATATCTATATACTTTATGTACATGTGTATCATCAATGAGATGTCTGCATAGTACATGGCCTGTCTGGGCAAGGTTTAGTGCACACAAAATAGGCCAACTGATTAGTAGTTATCCACAAACGGCGAAAAGGAATTTTACTTGGTCTCTATGGTGATGGACAACTGATATTAGCCATTCATAATATACTCATAAGTGTCAGATTCTTCTATGATATGCCACATCATGTTCATAAGCAGTAGTTGAAATTATGGTAAGGCTGAAAAGTGGGAGTTACGGCCTCCCCACTTGACATGAGGCCTCAACTCCCACTTTAGGATTCACATGAATGACACTACTGTACATATTCAGCTATCGAAAATTATGCACGAAAGAATACACTACATATATGTTGCTGATGCTCACAGAGCATGTGGAAAAGTTGGGTGTAGGGACAGGGACAAACCCTTAAGTAAGGGTCCTGAGACAGCTGCACCCTAAATTACTAGCCTTGTGATTGTTTCTATGGCCAAAAAAGTGTACCATAGCAAATTGATACAGATTATAGAGATGTACCCCTACTTGTATTAACTACCAAATCTTGTTGACCCTGCCATGTTCTGTATCACGAAAGGTAAAGGTTTGAGTGACAGCTAACGAAATGCCTGACCGTACGGCATATCAAAGTTACTGCCGATGTTAGCTTTAACTTTGTAGCAAGCGGTAACATAAGTGATCAGCCAATGGGAGTTCAATGTGAAAGTCAGCTGAAAAGTCATTCTTTAAACGGTGACTCCCACATAAAATTCTCATTTGCTGATTGACATTAACGTTGACAGCAATTTTGAAGTGTTGTGTGTTCAGGTGTTAATCTTCATTTTTATCAATGCTTTATGCAAAAAATCACTTATTGAAACATATTGTACCAAATGCAAAAGAAGGATTGAAAAGAGCATTATGGCACACTGACAAATCACAAATCCATAGTGCAACTCTAACCTCCAGGGTTTTCTGTATATCTAGGTCCTTGCCGTTGTATTTCCAAGTATAACTAGCAGCGTGTGAATTATAAACCAGGTATCTCTGTAGGATCTCCATCATACTTTCCTCTGAACAAACCTGTAATGCAAAATATGGTAGATTTTAGATAGTATATGCATAGAATTAGCTTCCTAAGTGGGAAGATAACTCTATGGTATAATCCAACAAATTGTATTTCCAAGTTTACAATACTCTCTGTCTATGCGATGTATTGTAGCCTAGGTTCTCAAGTGTTTGGATGCGGGCATTGGGTGATGAGAGACTGAGCCATAGTGCTATCCCTATGAGGTATCTACTATCCATAGGTTACTCCTAGATATCCATAGGCTATCTCTATGGGAACTATTATAGGAAAAAATAACTCGGACCGAATTACAGCCTCCCACAAAGATTTCGGAAATCCAGGCTTGACATAGTATCAGTAAAGCAAGGAGTTGCATGCAACAGGTAATTGTTATATATGTAATTTTGTTATTAAATTAATTTGCAACTGAACATTGCTCAAAACATTTCATGTTGCATAGATAATTTTCTTCTTATCTGTATCTGTAGTTGGAAATTGCTACCGTCAATTCGTTGGTGAAGTAAAACTCATCATTGGCATGCTAAACATTAATATGAATAGTTCACGATTATTAAGAGCAATAATACAGCCTGGGTAAGACTAAGAGTTATTTTGTGGAAGGAATTTCCCAATTTTATGTGGAAAGCTGCAAAAAAAATCTTGGGGATTATGGAAAACATGACTTAATAACATGGATATCTAAATACGCACCTCTATCACTTGATCCTGCGATGTTAGTGTATTAATTATTTTCACTGTTCGTGTTTTCTGAGATAGATATCCAACAACATATGTTTCATCTCTCCACCAAGGTCGGCCAAAGTCATTGGCCCAATTTGAACTTGGACATGCTGGTGCGATGTGAATAAATCTTCCGGAGGGCGTGTATGGGATTACACACCCAGTTATTGGGTCTACATGACTGCGAATCTGCAAAGCAAAGGATAAATGGCTTCAACAGTTATACAAATTCAATGAATTATTAGAGTATATATTTTCGTGCTATGGATTCCAATTATAGGCAGTATAAATACACACGTCAGAAGCTAACAATCCAAAGTTATTTTGGTAAACAAATATTATATAGCCAAGCTTGCGATCTGATGGTTATCATTAAACAATAATGTATATGACTAAATATCATGTAGTGAATAATTCACACACTCTTTTATCTCAATTTATCTGACATATCTGTACTTCGATACTTGAATTTTCATATAGTACATTTTATATCTCAGCAAGTACGAAATGGAACTGAGCATCAGGATATTAGTGTAGCTATGGTACAGTTTGCCTGTTCAGCGTTCACGCGTATATTCCATCAACAAATACAGTCAATATCAATCTTTCACTCACATCTCTTGTCTTCTTGTCGAACCAGTGGGAAATATCTTTACCAGCTTCTTGGATAATTGGTTTTAGCAGAACATCCCCTGCAAATAAATGACAATAATGTTTTTGTGAATGTGAGCTCTACATTTCACACCTAGCTTATGCTGCTGATACAAGCTTCAAGCTTAAGAGTACCATTAAATAGGGTGCAAAAGCACAGCAGTAGCAAGGAAAAATATGCTTAATGCATATAGGAAAAAAAGTTTAATGCATATAGTAACAACAATTGTTTTACACAAACGGTAAGTTTTTTAATTACTACTGACAATTGTTTTGCATTCCATTATGCTGATTGTAATATTATTATCTAGTTTCTATGGATACCTTTATGAGACTAACGCGAGAGCCACGCAAGGGCTCGCGAGAGAGCAACTACCAGCAGCATGGATGCTTGTATGACTAATATTGCTACGGCGAACAGCTACTAATTTGACTATACATAACAGTTAATACATACTTAGGTCCTTGTTAATATACTGGCTGGCCAGCCACTAACAATACTCATGTCCCAGCTGACTATAACACCAATAGCGTAACGATCTTCAGTGCTACTTATAACAACCGCTCATCAGGTAATTGATTGAACGCTTTGTCTTATTCATATTAATAATGATTATGAACGTGTACATTCTCAACCATTAACCAACAACAAATACTACATCTGAGACTCGAATTGTGCTATACAGTATACAATACTGATACTGGCAACAACAACCAACAATAAATGATAATGATTATACAAGTAAACAATGATATAAATATATTAAATACCCTATAAACTGTGCATAGCAAAAGTGTTGTGTAGTTTAGAAGTTGCGTGATCATTAGATCAGGAGTAGATAATTCGGAATAACGGCAGTAGTAGCACAAGATCACCTCTTATTGGCTAGTTGATAATGAAATCAACAAATCAGGTTAAATTAACCTCTTATCATCAATGAAATTTTAGCCACGACATTGCTAACGATGTCATCAATCAAGCGTTGAGATGAGGCAGAAATAATACAAATGGCCACAAGCTACACCTTGCAATATTTTTTGACGTTTGAGAAGAGTAATTGTTGTTCACTTACCTGGGCGCTATACTTCAAAGCCTAACTTACTACAGTGTATTTGTATTAGTAATAGTATTGCAAAGAGAACAAGTGGCAAACTGAGCTTGTACTTGTAGCACAGCAGTGGTAACTGAAGTTTAATGAATAGCTTTAGGGGCCCTGGAGAACCCTAGAAAGAGCATAGTTATATCGGTAATTAATTTTGTTTATATTTTTGATGAATTATTAATAATACTTAATAATATATTTTTTATCAAGAAGTTTACCACTTCCAACTGTTTGGTTTTTATCATAATTATTATTGAAATGATAATTTTATCATAATTTTATTTATATTATGATGATTAATTGATATTTAAATTATAATTATATTTTTATTGTTTGATAAATATTTATATATTATTATTATAAATGCATTTAATATTATTCCTTATATATTATACTCATTTTATAGTGCATACTTACTTGCTACTACTAGTAGTACTAGGCCTGCTTGCTACTTGTGGAACATTCGCTAACTTCTATTTAGAGAGCTATAGCAATGTGACAACGGCATATTCATTCATTATCTTTCCGGCTCATGTCCTGAGATTTTTTGCACAAACTAAGCTCGCACACCCTAACTTGCCACTGGTGATCCAATAAGTAGTCTTCGACTGGAGGGAAGGCTATTCCAGATCTTAGCAGTAAGTATAAAGAAACTGTTTTGATGTTGCTTGGTCTTACAGTGTGGTATTTGTTACTGCTGGTTGTGCCTTCTTGGGTGTCCCAGTGTCAATGGATGAGGCGAGGGAAATCATAGATGTTAGTGGTGAACTCATCGAGCTTCATTGCACTGAAGAGAGCTAGCCATCGATTATCCCTCCTTGTCGCTAGGAGCTCCCACTGTAGGCTGTTAATTAGTTCAGTGGTACTTGTCGTTCTGTCCGTGCATTTGATGTTGTTTGCATGTCTTGCTGCTCTTATTATATGGACTCAAGTAGTCAAGTTGGTTCCCCAGAGTAGAGGTTAGGCTAGGGTCCCACACGGTGCAGGCATATTCTTGTACTGGTCTCACGATCTGTTTGTGTGCTCTCCACCGGAGGTGTGGCAGGGACACTGGAATTGTCCTTCCGATCAAACCAAGCTTGCTGGATACCTTGCCTCAGATATAGTTTGTATTTTTATAGTCCATTTTGAGGTTGCCTTTGAGCTTCTTCACTCCACATATTTGATGTTATCAACCTTAGGAATAGCGATGTCATGGAGAGTGTACCTGTTGGTGACTGTTTTGGAGCACTTTCTGCTAAATTTTATATGTTCGCACTTCGTCGGGTTGAATTCCATGTCCCAGTGGAGTTCCCACTTCTCTAGGGTGTCAAATCTTTCTGGAGTTGTTCTCTGTTGTCTATAGTATTGTCAATTACGGTGTCATCAGCGAATAGTCTCACTTCTGAGATGATAGATTCAGGGAGGCCATTTTATCGTATCTCATTTTATCTCTATAATGAAAGATATTATTATGGGGATATTATAGATATTTTAATTTAATAATAATTATAATAGTTATTACTAGATTTAAAATATTTTTAATATAGTTAATAAACTAACAATATATATATTTGCATATATTTGATTATTATTATCACAAGATATTAACAAAATAATAATTTATTAATTTAATACTATATTAATACTATTTTGTTAATTAATTAATAATATTAAGTATAACTAAAAATATGCAATATTAAACAACTTGGTAACTATAAAAAAGGGTGAAGAGTGTTGCAAA
>JAOQGN010180798.1:0-11037 GCA_027564295.1 Himantozoum antarcticum | reverse complement strand
ACTGTGGTGCATCTCGCTGAATATTTTCATCCTGCGATCTTTACGTCTATCTGCGAGGAGATCCCATCCAAAAGTTTTGATGAGAGATGTTACGCTCGTCTTTCTGTCTGTTATTGGTAGATTGCCGACCAATCGAGCAGCTCTTCTTTGTACTGTCTCGAGTTCTGATACTCGAGTATCAGTTATAGAGTCCCATGCTCCAGCAGCATACTCTAGGATCGGACGGACTAGTTGCTTGTATGCAGTACCCTTCACCTCCGATGATTTTGTGATGACGTTGCGTCGGATGAAGCCAAGGGTACTGTTTGCCTTAGCTGTGACGTTGGCGATGTGGGCATTCCAGTTTAGCTTTGTGTCAAGAGTTACTCCCAGGTATTTTATTTGACTGGTCTTGGGTATGTCAACTGAATGGAGATGTAGCGTGTGGTTGGGTGGTTTAATCTTCCTGGTGAAAGAGATGTGTTGACATTTTGCTGGGTGAAACTCCATGTCCCAGGCGTGTTCCCATGCCTCTAGTTTACTCAGGTCAGCCTGCAGTTTGGAATGGTTTTCGGATATGTTATACACGATGGTATCATCAGCAAACAGCCTTACTGTGGATTGTATCTCCTCTGGCAAATAGATTAACTCTTTTTATTCATCTCCTCACCCCTTAACAATAGATTATGGGTGGGGGTGGGAGATGAATAGAAAGACAGAAATGAATGAATGATCTTTCTTCTCATTCATTTCTTTCTTTCACATCCCCACCCATAATCTAGTTGTTAAATTAAAGGGTGGCTGTGCTTTAGAGTTAGACAATATAGGGAAAATATATTTACTATTTAACTATTAACTTTCAATTAGGAATAAATAAATAACATTCTACCTCCACCATAAACTCCTCCACTCATCTTTATTTTTGTGGTAATCACTTAGATTAAATTTACTTTAGTAGAATGTGAATGAATGTGAAATTTAAATTTGCTCAGTCACAATCGACAAACTATTATTAATTTTCCTTTCTCCTCTTCTGTTTTCAGCACTTCCACTTATTTACTTTTTGAATTATGCTATGTTCAATTGGGTTGGTTGCTATGAACAGATTTGTCCAATAGTAAATCATAATAAATCAGTTTCAATCACACCCACCAAACGGGCCACGCCTATATTAGCCTGTGCATGGCCATTCTAGTTTACACAAAATTGCTATTCAATTGAATCAATGGAACGGTTGCTAACAGGGTTCAAATTAACGATCATCAAACACAGTCTATCACTACCAAACCAGAAATAAAAATGGATTAGCAGATCTTGCTCATTTGATATTGCTGCACAGCACCGGCCCATGCACAATCATGAGCATATCATCTCTTTTAAGGAGTGAAGTAAATATTTTCAACCAAGACATTAGCAGAGTAAAACATGTTCTTTCTGAGACAACTGATTTATTTGACGAGATTGAGGCTGCTACACAAATCAGTGGAGGTTTGTAATGTAATATTACTAATTATTGTATTGAACATGAAGGAATACACAATTGCGATTTTAAAATTTAAATAGCTGATAAAAAATGTTTCTCTATTGGTATTTAATACTGTAATTACAATTATTACTATAATTATAATATTTATAATTGTTTTAAATATATTAGTGTTGTATATTGTATTAAGGTAGGCCTAATAATAATTGAATTGATTAATATAGAATTAATTTTAGTTTTGCAACATAATTGCAATTTGTAAACATGTAAAATGGTGTGCACAATTTTTTAATTATTATCAGTTTGTAACTTTGTATTATTTGCTGAATGCATGGTATCTCAAATTTAAATCATATAAACAATAATTTTCAATACGATTTTCAATATTCAACAATCAAATTTTCAATTATGATTATTCTAATCTATAAATTATTATTATTGTATATTTTATAGTTATTATATAGCATCTTTATATTAATTTTATTATTAAATATCATAATATTATCACTAAATGTTCTATAATAATTTACTATTCTAATATATTTAGAATAATAAGTTAAATTGTGTACAACTAAGGTGCATGCGATATAAATATAGGATAGTTGATAGACATTGAGAATACATTGATATTGATTATAAAAAACCTTTTCAAGGGATCTCTGAGGAGCTATCTGGTTAATATCTACGTTGTTGGTTGGGTAGTTGCAAATATATAGGCCTATACTATTATAGGTTTGTTTGTTTTATTCCATCATAGGTGTACATAACTATAAAACAGTTATTACAAGTAAAGCTATCGAAAAACTGTAAACTATGCTATGGAATATAAAATGTTATTTATTATGCTTTATACTAAATAAAGTATAAGCTATGGACAAACAAGTAAAATTATGAAAAAGCAAGTATTATAAAAGTGATTGACTACCCGGTACAATGTATTTCTCTATTTCTGCAAAATGAGTCGGAGGGATTATAAATTTTTTAGATATCCGAAAGTGCAAATCGACAGTATACACACATATCATGTGGTTGTCTACGACAGACTACACACTGTGTAGACTGTCTTTTGGATATCTAATAATTAAACTCCCTCGGACTCATTTTGCTCATTTTTATAGTCATTCACTTTGATAATACTTAATACTTGTTTTTCCATGTAGCTAAATTTAATTTTCTGGCTATTTGGCTTACCTACTGCAACATAGGTTAGCCACTCTCTTTGATCTTTGCTAGCTGTAAGGGAGAAATGAGATACAGACTGACATCTCTAAAACTGGACGTTGGATGTTGAGGGACAGCAATTATAAGCAAGCTGATGCTCTTTAAGCGCACGCATAATCTTCAACTTTTTTGAACATCATCAATTACTGTCATAGTAATGTTTGGGAGGGCACCACCAAACCTCGTAAAATTTAATTTGTCTAGGCAAAGTTTGTCAATTATTAGCTAAGCTATTATTATCAATATTAGCTAACTACTTGCCAATATAATTACCAGCAATCACACAAAATATTAAGTTGCAATTAAAAGAATTGGCTATAGCCTTTGAGCACCATGTTGTAATGTCTGCAAAATTGTCCTAGTGTAAGATTTTACTGTTGGACCCTGTATGAAGTGTTAGACCACAAATAAAAATACAGTATACAGTAAAATATGGTACAATACTTATGATTTCTTGAGCCATACATTATTGCTTAGTATCATTTTGCACTTATGGTTACATTCCGTCCTTTCAATTGGTATACAGAAGACAAGGCATCCACTCATCTGGTATAGAGAGACGGATGTTCACTTCTGTAAATCCTGGATGTGATCAACAGCTGACTTTGTAGATGCATAAATAGTGGCAGACACTGCTGTTTCCTTAGTTAGCTGTTGTCAGTTAAGGTTTCTGAGAGTACATTTCGCTCGGACTTCACTGAATATACATATAATGATTTCCCAACTACATATTAAACAGCATGCATTCCTACACAATTACCACAGACAAGCATCTAGAATTTTTAGCCCCTAGAGAATTAATTTATTGTTGTTTTGAAGGCCTTGTGAAAATAAATCTGTTTTGTCATTTTCAAAATACTATTATTGTTGAATTTACTGCAATTTGTATACTTTCTACTCCTGAACTCAAATTTTGCAGTTCGCCTTTCTGGAGAAGCATTCATCGAAGAAGATGACTTGAGAGCTTTGGTGAATAGTGCACCATCTCTGGTTATATTCGGCCAATCACAGGCTGCCAAAGCCTCATTGGTCAATAAGCTGTTCAATGAGCCAATCTACCCAGAGATAACACAATATGAGTCAGATTCAGCTCCATGGAGGACAGTCAGGTACACGGCAACTTATAATGGTTTGTTAGAGTGCGGAAATGCTAGCTATTGAGATAACCAGACCTCTTGAATGAAAACATAGTGGTGGAGTTGCCTAACTAGGCCTCAAACTATCTGTGTTGTACTGACTTATTGTATTGCATCATTTTACAATTTTTTTTGTAAATACCAGCTTGAATCCATGGAGCTGGTGCAAAAGCTCAGTACTAAGATAATGCTACCCCAAATAGATAGTTACACTACTCTATTAGACATTTTAAACTTGCCTACACTTTATGTATTTAGTGGAAATCTTTTTAAAACGCATTTTGCTAAAATTGTAAATAGTCCCTTTCATCTACTGCAACTGATTGCCTCGGCGTTCTGATTGCCTCTCATCCCTGATAGGCAATCAGAACGCCGACATTCTGCCAGACTAAAGGACACATTTTTACCAAAGACACATCCCATAAAGAGGAAAAAGTAATTTTCTATAGTATGAATGTTTTATGAACACATCTTTTATAATTATTATGTTCAATAGCATGCTGTTTTAACTCCTTTTTCTATATTTTTATATAGCATCATTATTTTTTTTAGTTTTCATAGCATTTTTATTGTCATTAACTGAATTATCTAACTATCACTAGTTTCTTTCAGTAGATATTAAATAAATGTAAATCTATCTTTGGAGTTAAGCCCACACTGTACTAAATGGCCCATCAGTCTATACTTGATTGCCACATCAAAGGCATCATCGAGTACTCTGCAAAGTGTATAGAGTGTACTAACTAAAATTACATGTAGGCCTAATGTCGATTTGTTTACCATGTTATTTCATTATTGTTTAAATATTTAGTTGGTTCTATTTATTAACAGCTAATTTGTTAAAAAATGTAATGCATATCGTATTTGAGTCCATAGAGCTATTCCTGACATAAATCTCGCGATGATAAAATGTTGGCAATAATTACGACTATAATTCATGTGTATCATATCGTCAATTTTTGTTTTAACCATTGTTTTGCAAAATTTGGATTTTCTTAGTTGTTGGAGAATTTATTTGACAAAATCCTGTCACTAGTCACAGATTGATTGCAATCAATTTCCATATAGTCAATATGTGAAAATGTTATTATAGCGGCATGGATATGCAATCCTATCTTGGATTGCGGTATTTTGGTAGATACCACAATCCAAGATAGGATTTTGATAGATAGTTTTATTAGACAACAAGCTATAACGGTTTGAGACCATATTTGTAATTCGCTCACCAGCTCTCGCCGCAGACTCTATGTTATAAAGCAATTCATTTTTCTGGGTGCTAGTGATTTTTTAGTTGGCCAGTTTTTTACTAGTTTTGTAATGTATAAAATATTCTATTGTCTGCCAGTTATATTTAATCACCTCTATGAAACAAAAGAAAGACATCAGAAAGGTTTTTAAGATTGCGCAACGATGGGTGTAAAACGGATTAGTTTAGATATGGACAGTTTAGTCGAAGATAGATCTAAAAATGCATATATTTTTAAAATATTTTTAGATGAAGATCACCCGATACACCTTTTTATTGATAAGTTGCCATCTGGAAGACTGAGGAAACTTAAGACACGAAGTGCCCTTGGTCGTAATTGCTTTCTTACAAAGATTATTTTATACGTAAACGATGGTGTGTTTTAGCTGATGTATTTCATCTTGATTTTTCTTAGTTTGTTTATATTTATATAAACATATATTTATTTTAAGTAGTATCACCATATTTGAACTCAGCTTGTTCTTGAACTTGTGATTAGTAATAAATCAATCAATCTATCTTGACATCTCAACAGCAAACTACTATAGACGGGGAAATCATTAAGCAAAAGAGATGTGGGGAGCCCAAACCTGCTTATCTACGGGAAAATTTTAAAGATGTATTATTGTCATTTTGGTATCAGACACATATTATACTGGTAGTTCCTTTTATGAAATAATCAAATTTTTTGGGATTCTTATTGTAATATTATTATGCATGTTTATGTAATATTTATTATGCATTTGCATTTTTGTGTAACATTTGTAGTACTTTGTCTACCGAACATGTTAGCCGCATTCGTGGCCCATTTCAAGGACCCATGGGGCGTGGCTAAAAAAATGTTTTTCTTATTTATTTACTATTTAGCAATACAAAATAATCAGAGTGGTTCATAAGTCTGGAACAAAGAAAATGTAACCCACCATTATTTTTTAATCACATTATTAACATAGACATCTGGCGTTTGAATCGAGTTTGCTTTACAAATTTTTCCTTCAATTTTGCTTCAGTTGGTAATTTCAATAGAGCTTTCAACTTCAAGGGAATGGAGCATGTAATCTTATTTACCTTCAACCATTTGGTTAGTTCTGTGTTATATTTTATAGCAATGAGAACTAACAAGCAATGTGACTGACTCGAAAACCAACCCATTTGACTTTCAGTTGATCCGTCAAAATTTAGTAACACAATTGTCAGTCTCTCAACAAGCTTCTCTGTTCCTCTACACAAGCGTTCTCTTCCGTTTTCATTAGAAATCAATCAGTCCATTTTGTGACAGAGTGCAGCAGAAACCAGTTACAGGGAGTTACTTTCCCGCTATATGGTATACCAGTATATACATCCCTGTAAATGAGGGAGATAACTCATTGATAGCACATATGTGACAACATAACCTGCTAAGTGGGCATGTTCTACGTTTATCATTATGCTAGTGAAGGTGCATGACTGTGTTTTCTCTAAGCTGGAAAATTCAATTATTTTACTAACCTTGTGTTCTGTTTATGCCTATCGGACCTGAGTCAGTGAACCAAGACTAACACATTATTAAATTTTCTGAACTGTTCATCGAAAGGGGTCGCGAATGCAGCTATTGACGACTGATATTTATTTATAGCATTTTTTGTATCGGTTAAACCAATTGTTTTACATGTACTGTATCATGATGTTGCTCCTGTGCTTATTCAATAACATTTTAATGTGACCTCAACCCACACTTCACTTCACTTTGCATCCTGGTATGTCATCCTGGTATTTCATCTTGTTATTTCATGCTGCCAGCGCCAGCTATGTCTTGTATTTTAATCAGTTGATATAATAGTTCTGGAATAAATAAATTTAGAATATATAGTTCTATTACAGATTTACTAATTACAAAAATACAAATACAAGTTTAAATGGAACAAATTTCTTAACATGACATACCAGGTGATCATAGATACTAGTAAGTCAGTGCAAAGCTCTAGTATTCATTCTCATCCTTTATATATAGTTACTGTTAAGTTTTGTAAGTTTCTTTAACTCACTGTTTATACTGATTACTGTATATCTCGTCACTGTTGCTGATGTTGTATTTTTCTCACTGTCACTGTAGGTTTCGTTATGGTAGACTTCAGACTGTGGGGCTCACACTGCCTGACCAGTATGAGCTTGTAGATAACCTCGTGGCATACGACAGGCCTTGGAAAACTTTACCACTAGATGATATTAAAGTCAAGTCTAAGGATGATGGTGTTATTGAGGAGGATTCTAGTGCTATATTGGGTGAGTAAATAATATTATAAAAATAGTACTCATGGTCGAGTTTTTTTGCTTATGGACTATTTCATGAAATTGTCAGGCAGACCATTAGCATAACTTGTCGCTGGGTTTATACCATATACACACTTTGGAAATCGTTGGTAATTCAACCTCAAATTAGTTGATTGTGTCCTGCCCCTACGACACTACGCAATTAACGAATGATTGGTATTTATTACTACAGATTTTAAATTCCCACATGTTTCAGTTTTCCTTTTTCTGCTAATGAAGCATGCCTACCACGCTAACAACTCCAGCAATGGTATATTTTATGGTCCTTTGTGCATATTCGTCATTGTGGTAATTACATAGGAAACTTCATTACTTTATGATTATTAGTTATTACCAATGGTGATGAAATTAAACTTGATAGACAAGAATAAAGAGACATTGACTAATTTCTTATCACTTGTTTTGAGACTCTCATCGCAATGACTTTATCATGCCTCTGCCTCCCCAATCAAATATTTACTGTTGGCTTTTGGCACATGGTACTGATCTCTTGGCTCAGTGCATGGGGTACTGCTCTGTAGGGTAATGACTGGTTGTTGACTTGCTTAGATATTGTCAGTCCTGCACGTGGGCAGGGAACATCCAATGCTACAGTTAGCTACTAGGGCTGTTCTGATTTGATTTGATTTGATTCTTTATTTCATTATTATAATTTATTTCATATGCAGAAAAAATTTAAATCGGTAAAAAATAGTGATGAGGCCCATGTTTGCAATAGCATGGCTAATCGGGGCAATTGACTTTTTAATACAGCAATTATGCATTGGCTATTTCAGCTAATTCAGTGATTGAAGCAGCAAGCAGGTGATGTTTAAGACTGTCTTGAATCTGGTTATTAAATCTTGAATCTCCCTGAAATTCACTGGAAGAGTGTTCCACTCAGCATATAAGCAACTTATAAGCAACAAATAAGCAACTTATAAGCAACTTTCACGCAACTTATGATAAGCACACAAGAACACCTAGTGGTTGTTCTTGTATTTGAAGAATCATTGTTATCTACATGCACATATCAACGACAGCTACCATCTCTAATAATAACCTGCAAATGCTGCTCTTTTTGTCCGGTGTAGAGAAACTGCTATGCCTATATAGAGATCAACAGCTAATCAACTGCAACAAACCGTAAGAGTAATTATCGATAATTTTGTATGTTTAGTATATATATCTACATTGAGATTTGCACTGTTTTTGGCGAGTTTGTTATATAACTATCCATATTTATTTCCCAAAGTCTGTGTCTAGAGCAGCCCTATTTATTTCCCAGGGCCAGCGTTATGTGATTACTATTATCATGGGGTAATAAATTCACTGTGTGCATCCTTGATAAAAGTATATTTCCTGCTACTATTACAAATTACTGTATGCAGTAGCTTACTTCCTTGTCTGGCTTTGAACTATAGATGTACAACTAAGTAATGTATTACTCAAGGAAGGTCTACAGGTTGTAGTAACTCCCTCTACAACAGCCACCAGCTTCATTGAAATGGTGAAAAGTTGCACTGAGGATGTCCTCTATGTCTGCCTCTATGCTGTATCGTCACTGGAACTCTCCGATAAGGTACATATCAATGTCACTTAGAAAATGGGTTCTAACCAGAATTCCTAATACATTGTGGTACAATATGAAGAGATACTGACAGTTTGCAAATAGCAGTAGGAAAAAGACTGTTTCTAGTTTGGGGTTTGGGACTTTGGGTTGGCGAACATAGTTACCCCTATCTATTGCCCAAGTCCTCATTCTTTCTCGAACTGTAATTTGCGAATAATATGAAGAGGGTATGGACTGCAGGTTGCTAAGAGTTGCCACATTTTAACAAGCATAACAACAATAACCTCTACGTCCCTGTTACTGTCCATAAATGCAAACACAGCCACGCAAGCACTCTTAGTTTGTGTAACGGAGGTTCTGGGTGTGAGCAGTAGCGTATTGGCAAGCAATTGTTAGGTTTATAACACTATCTTATGTGGGAGGGTGAAGAAGTGGTGCTAAAGGTAGTGATAGAAGTGATTGTAGAACAATTCTGGAAGCTTTAGTTTGTAGCCTATTGTTGACTACTCGCAACTATCAATCGGATGCAAGGATACAAACACACTCCAATAATTATCTGACCTCTCAAATAAAGAATAGTACCCTCAATTGCATAAAAAAGCTAAATTTGACCTCCGTTACAAACATACTGCCTCTCTAGCTAGTTCCATTGGTGAACCTGCATTCTGATACACAGTCACTGCTGCGCTGTATACCAGTCCAACGTCTAATTATATGTTCTGTTCAATATAATTATTACTGGCGATACATTGATGGTCGTAATATCCACAAGTGCATGGAATCACTGATAGCTTACATAAATATAATCTGAATTTCAACTGTCGCAAAATCCTGGTAAATTATGATTTATATTGTATATACAGTGTAATAATAATTTTATTATTTATGTATTATTTATATAATTTATATTATTTTTATTGTAAACTAATATTTAGGAAGTAGAGCAACTGTCTGAGCTAGAAGATAATAATCTAAGCATTCCAATGCTGTTTATTAATGTGGGTGAAGATAGTAAAAGTGAAGAAACTGCCAAGTTAATGGGCATGGACCAACCTACATCTCAAAAAGGTCCTAAACTTACCAGACTTGGACTCTTTGAACAATTAGGTAAGTAAATATCATATTTACAAGGTTATATAATCAGAATTAACTGGTGTAGGTGATCATGATGTTCATTTCAATATTTTTGCTATAGTATGTCTGAGAATATGACATTCAAAACGCCGACTATATGCAGCATTGCTTGATTACGTTTATCTCAAGATGGATGGTAAGTGGTAACTACTTATCCACTGTTGTGCAAATTAGAAGTTTGATGTAGATAGATAAATTTGCTTCATTTATTTAGCAATATCTTCTAATACAACAAATTTCCTTGTCATGCAAAAGGTGGTACTGATTACGCTTCCTGTTTGTATCATCATTATTGCATCATAACTGTAACTGGATTTTCCCATTGATTATATTTTGGTCATTTTTCTGCTTTGCTTTTCCATCTTAACTGCATACATTGTAACAGCTCAAAGTTGTTTTGGTTTATCATAATATGTGCATCATGCAATGTAAGAATTATGTTCATATTTGCAGCTCGTATTGGATTTATCACAATGCTGTTATCATCTGACACACGCGTGGCTGGTAATGTAAATGGAGAGAATGTGAATGCTATCATTGAATCTGATGTAGTGGAAGACATGACTCAGTTCTCTCAGAAACTCTGTAACTTTATGTCAGCCTGTCTTAGGAATAGCTTGGTCAGCATGACGACAATGTTACATCTTGTGCATAAGAGGTAAATAACGCATCAATGTTAGATTTCAGGCAAAAGAGGTAAATAATACATCAATGTTGCATCACGTGCATAAGAGGTAAATAATGAATCAATGTTACATCTCGTGCATAAGAGGTAAATAATACATCAATGTTGCATCACGTGCATAAGAGGTAAATAATGCATCAATGTTACATCTCGTGCATAAGAGGTAAATAATACATCAACATTTCATCTCGTGCATATTAGGTAAATCATACACCCATGTTACATCTCGTGCTTGAGAGGAAAATAATACATCAATGTTACATATTGTGCATAAGAGGTAAATAATACATC
>JAOQGN010180687.1:0-11038 GCA_027564295.1 Himantozoum antarcticum | reverse complement strand
AGCTTGTTAGGAGCGTTCTGATTGGCTGCCGCAATATTCCAAGGGGGTACCGATCTGCTCACACTATACTACTAATAGTACCTTTTATTTGCATGGTTGACTTCGATGTAATATTGTATAACACAACGATGCAGCAACGTGGGCTGCTTGCTGCTGCCGCTGCCTGCTGTGGCCCAACAAACAAACTTGAAAGCTTGAATGGAAACCATCTGCATTCAATTGTCAATGACGCTCACAATATGTTTATTATTGTTGTTTAATAACTTTCATTTATAGAAATTAAGTAGAAAGGATTATTGAAAATTTTAAAAATTGTGCAGATATATAATTGTATAAATTGATATATAATATGTGGTCTGGGCATGCCTATTCCAAGATCGAGTCATGTTTGTCCGTAGTATTTTATAGCTAGGTGTTGTCCAAATAGATTACTATTAACATTGCAAGTATAAAATAATGCAGTAGCTTACATGACAAAGGCCTCAAGCCTTTCAGTTGAGAAATTATTAAATATTAATATAGTGTACTTGGTAAACCGTTCATATCAAATATGGCTCACCAAAATGTGTTGTAGAAGGTACAATTGCTTTTACTCCTACTCCTCTACAAATGCAGAATTGGCACCAGGGAGAGGATGGCAGAGCACCGCCATTGCTATTATTCTGATTGACTCTGACGCTATTACTCCATTGCCCTATTATTAGTCTACCCTACTGAATGAAATGATTAACGGACTTAATTTTGGTGAATCTCCAGCACAACACTTAATTTGCGGACTTTATTTTTATTGAACTTTCAGCTAGCAAAATTTAAAAAGCCACAAAGGTTATTTTCGAAATACAAAATCTTCAAATTTTACTACTAGAATTCTCAAGCTTTTGAAGGCATTAAATATTAGTGGAATTAATTTGTTGGCAAACATTTTCCTTTAGTGAAAATTAATTCCAAACAATAATTTTTTCCAGTAGGGTATATTATACTGTAATACTCTATAGCATAGTCTATATGGCTATGCTATATATATGGTCTATAGTCTATGTGTATGGTCTAGGACTATGGTCTATATATTCATTAATACGTTAAAATCTATATCCTCCAACTCGCCATGTCAGTGAATGTCATTTTAGGCTTTGGAATGCATCCACTGACATAACTAATTACTTAGAGTAACCTGGCTTACCAAGCCAATTGCATTGGGAGTTACGTGCCCACCGATCGGCGATGAGTGATGGGCACATTGCTCCCAATTTGGCCATGCTCCTATCATATTCGTCGCATGGCAGAATTATCACTTTTTTAAATTGAACTGTTTAAATTTCATTTATGAACGGCTAACTCAATCAATTTTAATTTGTCGATCAGTTATAACTAGCACCATGCATTACTATATTTCTACAAGTATAATTGCATCCTATTAGCATTATTATAGCAATTATAGTCAGATATAAAAATTATTTGCATCGATGTAACAATCCTTACCTTTTCAGTTATAAAAAAGCCAGGACGAAATTAGTGGAAAGCCCAGATCCCTATTTATAGTCTACACACGAAGAGGTGGAATCCATCTTGGGTGGTGCTCTTGGGTGGTGCTGTTGGGTGGTGCTCTTGGGCGGTGCTCTTGGGTGGTGTTCTCGGCAATGCTTTCGTCTTGCACCTATGATTACTCCCTAGTTTTAAGCGACAATAATTATACTGGATAATACTGAACAACTGAATAATATAGTCATGTTAAGTACTGAAATGTTAACGAAATACTTGTGTATTGTTGGCCTCACAGTCATGAGCTTTCATATCAATGGAATGAATTGTCTCCCGCAGAGACAATGACGGCTTTATCAATAGAAATATTTGCTTTCAATTGAGTTAAATCATTAATAATTGGGAAATATTCAATACCAATTCCAGTATGCTCATCAAATTTCTGCTGCGTTATGGACTATCGATCACTACTAATTATATAATATACTGCCATGCTGTAATATTACAAGTGCACATTGCACAGTAGGTCAGTAGTTATTATTTGAATATTTGTGCAGCCACTCAAAATTTGAGAAGGGGTTATTCTGGCATTTTGTTGGTGTACATATTATAAAAGTGTTGTCTCCATTAATTTGAATAACTCACCAATAATTATATTGACACATCATGGCACTCGCACATGGTGGTGAGACTGTTTCACATTATATCTATCATATCATTCATCGGTGCTGCAGGAGAGTAGGTATTATTGTTGGAGAAAGCACAATTTTCTGCCTTACAGCTGTGCAGCTCGCCTGTGTTCTATGAAGGCATACTATACTCCAAGTATACTTTGTTTTGCTGCAGCTGAAGCTCTGTACATAAAAAGGGTGCTTACAGGGAGCCATACAAATATTAGGCTTCAGCACTGAACTACACATCAAGTCACTTGCAGCCCTGATAATATTGCAGAACAGCTTGGAACTCAGACTACCAGCAATGAAGCTCTTTAGTAAAAAATAAGGATTTGGTAAAAAGAGAAGATTACTCCTAAATATTTCAAATTTATTTGATCTATTCTTAGTAATATTATACACATAAATCAACTGACAAACGGGATAGCTAAGTTAATCGAGGGAAACTCACCTAGCTTCGGTATTATTTGTCAGCTGAATAGAATTTTGAGAGCAACTTCAGGTTAAAAAAATTTTGCAAAGAATTCTTGGCAGAATTTTTTCACTGCAATGAGAATTGGACTATAGTAACGACATGACAAGCAAGTTGTTTCATCTTTACAGTTGCGAAGGTGAGCTCTTGATTTCAAACCCAGCTTCTACTGCTCATACAAACTTCAAACTTTAGAGTATTGCCGTTCCTTGATCAAGTTATTCGAAGGTTACTTAGAATAAAATATTTCAAGGTTAATTTTCAAGTTAATTTGTCTCCGAATTAATCTTATTTTGAAAAAAATAAATTATATCTTACTCTTCATTAAGTACAATGATTAATTTCAAATAAACTTCTTTTACTATTGCTTAATTTGAAGATTCTAAAACGAATAAGTGTTATAGTTAAACAAGATTAATTGAGATTAATTGTTTTGCTAAAAAGATTAATCTTTATTAAAATATTGGGCACTACTTAAGAGGCCTGATCATTAGGGAGCATAAGCGCAGCAGCAACAACAAAAAACACAAACTTGTGAGGTGACATCGCAAATTAGGTGACATCACAATCGAGATGGCATCACAAGCGAGGTGGCGTCACAACCGAGGTGGCGTCACAACCGAGGTGACATCACAAGCTAGGTGACATGATCTTAACACAATTAGTAGATATATTACTTAGTTAACTCAATAGAGGTTGACTTATTCAGCTAAATAGAGGGTAGCTAGAGCGCTGTTACATTAGTGGTATGCCAACAAGTATAGCATAGGATATGATGTACTTTCTATACTCGTATATTACGTATATATTATGTATAGTACGTATATATATTACGTATATTACTTTATTACTGTGTTGAGGAGATAGGGGAGAGACGGTGCAATGTTCATCTTGGATTACTTGGATTACTGGTTAATTAAGAGTCTATCCTTGCTCTTGGCTGCACAATTTGGCGAACATGATGACCAAGGCATCTCATAGTATAAGTAAGTAAGCACTAAGTAAGTAAGTAAGTAAGAAAGTTCGACAGTGATGACACAGGATCGGTGGTGACACAAACTGAATCTCCATTAGCTAGCCTGTTTGTGGTAACATGGGACTAGTTGGCATGGTGTACTCTTAATCACTAAATGATGGGTTTGGTTTCTGTTCTGTCGTTTATTTCAGCAGCAGACTCTGGTAACGTATTTGTGAAGGGTAACCGGTTAAGTTCCTTTTTAATCCTGTCACTTAAACCTTGCTTATATATCCGGTGTTCGGGTTTTGGGATTAGGGTTTGATGTCCTGGAACGCCATTGAAAGGCCCGTCACAAACGCTGCGACCTAACTGAAAAAGAATTTTACCGGGTATCCAGTGGTTTGATGTTTGGCCAATGTAAGATGCAAATTCGCCGATTTGAAAAGCCGAAGATTGCCGAAGTGTGCTTGAATTGCCAGGACCAATGCAATGACCAGTTGGTAATAAGTTATCTCCACTGCTTAGAAGTTACTGTCCAACGAATGCATGAAGCAGTAACTATATAACCAAACTAATAATAAATATTATTGGTAAATGTGAGCAGACAACTCCAATAGTTTCCATTTCAGTGAACCAGTTTATATTGTGAATCTATAATGGCCTTGTTCATGAAACTTGTTTGAGGGAGGGTAAAGCAGAGCCATATACCAACTGCACACTAGTGAGAGTTCTTCTCTATAGTGTATATGACTATTACTCACAAGATTTTCATTATGTTTCGTGGCAACAGATTGATACCAGAATCGCTTTTGAATTGTATAAGTCATTACTAATACAATTGATACCAACCTTCTATAATGCCACTATATTATTTATACTACACCTATATTGTATTTATATTCATCAATAGACAATATGACTTTATTGATTTTCAATTATATATCATTTTCCTCTTATACTGGCCTACTGGGTTACCATTGCGTAGGAGGGAGTGTTTTTTGAGGAAGATTAAAATTAGCATGTGCTATATAATATACGTAATATTTTAAACTTCAAGATCGTATAATTTAATTTTTCATTAAATTATCGCTATTAACTTGTTCCCTACTTTGTTATAAAAGGCTACTCTAAATACTTGGCCACCCCTTTATATTTTAATGGTTGCTACCATTCCCTCTTCAAAAGGCTCCTTCCTATGCAATGGAAACCCAGTAATATATTATAGCACATGCTAATATATAGTGTACGCAATAGGCGGATTCGCGACCTAGTTCGCCGAACGTAAAAATAATATTTTTATCATTTTTTTGTATTAGATTATTATGAATATAACAATAAAAATATTATTTTTACGTTCGGCGAACTAGGTCGCAAATCCGCCTAATGTAACACATTTATAAATAATGCAGGTATTATGCAATTTTACTGTTTATTTGATTGCATTCTACATTTAAACTAATAGCTAGCAGCAATATAATTTTGTCAAAATAAATAGTAAAATGATGATGATTAATAACGCGTAGAAAATATAGTGTTCAAATATATGCGGGTTGAAAATAACAAAGAAAATTGCTCGACTAGTTAAATTACACTATTTACCATTTCACAATGCTACTGTGTAGTATTGTTTTTGAACAAACGAAAATATTCAAATACTGGTAATAGAGCATACTGCATAGTCTTAGTTTTAAACTAGTTAATACTTAATAGGCAGTTCCTCTGCCACTGTTTAAAATTCAGAACCTCTGTGGTTTGCTTAACCATTTATAATGATGCTTGAAGCAAAAATCTTTAAGATTTTTATGTTATGCAGTATAATAAAGGTGACAGCTGATTCTGTAATACCACTAGCAAATAGATGAGTGTGGAGTGTGGACACTCCACACTCTACACAAATGAAGGGCGGTGTGCTCTTAGCCTGTTCCCAGCTCTTCAGCAATAGAAGGGGCCAGCTCTCTTCTCCTCTGGTCCCTCCCTCCTCTAAAGAGTCGGGAACAGGCAAGACATGCTTCCCACTCATAACCATGCCTATAAAACTATGATGCGCTGGTTTGGATTTACTTGCATGTTCTCATGCATCATATAATCTATAACCAAAGTATTACTGCAAAATTTGCACCAAATAAGCATATTTATAAGCTGGAAAATAGCTGCCAATTTAAAATGCATTCTGAATTTCTAATTGAGCAAATTTTGTACCGTTTGCAGCTTACAAACTTGTAAATTTTGTGGAAAGATTAAAAAATAAATATTCTAAAATAAAAAAAATAAAAATACAGTATTTGGACACCAGAGTCTATATTGTCCTGTTCTGATTGGGACTAGTACACACTGTATATTGCTATGAAGGCAATGTACAGTCTGTGTGGTCCGACGGCTGGCACACTTGAAGTTTACTCTGTACAGTAGTCTTTGTGGCTTGACTTGTCGGTTGCACTACACTTGCTTGTCGTCTTGGAGGTGGTACAAGTATATTTTCCTCAGAACGATGTCGTCTTGTGGTCAAACTCTGCATACGATATTGTTGGTCCTGGTGCAAGCTCCTGGCATATCTGGGACACGGCAGGCTAGCCTGCATACGCTCCATATTTGCTATTGGTATAGAATAGCTAGTAGCATGCCCGCTAGTAATAGTCCTGGGACTGTGGCTACGTGTTCTAGTCAGTGGAATCTTTCTACATTCAGCGGTTACAGTTTTATCTGTAAATATAAATAACTACAAATAAACAGAACTTCCTAATTGTACAGTATCTACCCTAAGCATCTACACTAAGCATCTACACTAAGCATCTACACTAAGCATCTACACTAAGCATCTACACTAAGCATCTACACTAAACAACTACACTAAGCATCTACACTAAGCATATACACTAAGCATCTACACTAAGCATCTACACTTTGATGAATTTCGTAAATTAGAAGCAATTTTTGTCTTGTTTTCTCAGCCCAACTTCTTAGACATGTTGGATCGGTGTCTATGTGATCCGGCCCATCAAACTATACCCAGGTGTGATATAAAAACTTAGGCTATAATATAATTTCATACCGTCACCAATCAGATAGTAATTATTGTTTGGAAGATCAACACCATAGTTATCGAGAGTTCGTTGTTCATTTAATAACCTCCATTGACACCAGTGGGTGAGGACGATGGTTTAATATTAAAATGTTTGGAATGTGATCCAATGGTCAATGGCACAGTTTTCTGTCGAGTCGCTATGCATGTAGTTTGGGCTCCTACGTGGTAACACCCGGCCTTTGGGCAAGTGGTAGGCTACAGTTACTAGTGGAGTTTTAGTATATTGTAAGCACTTTCGGATATTCGGTAGCAATAGCTATTGATAGCCCGAGTTTCCAAGCCTTCTGCAGGCGAGAGGAGAAAGGTAAAGAGGGGAAGGCTTGGGTAAATTCGATCAGAACTTGACGAAATAGACCTCGTCCTAGACCGGAATTACGTGGTCGGGTTGTCGACCCTCTCTACCCTCTCCTCACGTTCGCAGAAAGCTTGGTAACACAGGAATTGATTGGCATGTTGCGTCTAAAGTCAGTGTCTGTTGGTGAAGCATTCAATAGAGACATGATTCAGCAAAATATAGACAATGTCTCATCTCCATCAACTGTCAGCCAACCAGCTATTAATTTGGAGATTAATTGTGATTCCTTGCATTTCTCTGTATCCCATTGGCTGGTTGAGCATTTGTTGGATTGTTAATGGCTTATTATAGGTGGTCAGATTAAGCCGGAATCTGAACACCAGAAAATAATGGTGCTATGGAGGTAATAAGTATCTCTCAGTTTTGTGATAACGCTGTGTGCCGAGTCCCGGGTCCCGAGTGCCGTGTCCCGAGTGCTGTGTGCTGAGTGCTGTGTGCTGAGTGCTGAGTGCTGTGTGCTGAGTGCTGAGTGCTGAGTGCTGTGTGCTGAGTGCTGTGTGCTGAGTGCTGTGTGCTGAGTGCTGTGTGCTGTGTGCTGAGTGCTGTGTGCTGAGTGCTGTGTGCTGTGTGCTGAGTGCTGTGTGCTGCAGAATGTGTCATCGTGCGGCCACAATACTCTTGACAAGCACAACATTAACTCTCGACACATCAGGGATTATGTGGCATTGTTGAATCCTGCAAGGAATTTATATTGTGACGTAGCCTACTTCTTAAACCTGACCCGCAGCCTTAATGTGTCAAGAAGTTAGTCTAATGGTGATGTAAATTTAGTCAATAGTATGACATAAGTGCATAACTATCTCACAAGCCCTACTAATGGTTTAGATTATTATATGCAATAATTAGCGCAATATTGTTATACAAAATCCATTCGCCACATCCTATTTTGCTGGTGCTTTCAAAAATTAACAAGTTACTATTTGTTTCTTCCGCAGATGCTGCATGATGTCATTATGGTTCAAAGTAATGGTTTACCAGCATGATAGGCAAAATTACAAATAAAGTAGGCATGAACAGATTTTCTTCTTGAATTAATCCAGCTTAAATAATTAACAAATTATAAGATGATTGATTTAAAGCCTTCCTGTAAGTAGTAGTCTGCTGTGATGTGAATATCTCGGTACAACTTAGAAAATGAAGCTATTCTATTAGTTTGTATACAATGTTATGTATGGCTGTAGACTTCCATGTAAATAATAGACACTCTTGTAAATATAAGCTATAACATAATGTCTTTTTACACATACAATTTTTTTTATACATGTAGTATCTTTTTACAGTACCAACCACACATGAACGGGATTCAGCAAGCGACGAAATGCAGCATTGCATAGGGTGTTTGCATTGAGGTATATTAGCTAGTGCTGTAGACTAAACTCTGAACAGTATCTGTAGAAA
Organism: Himantozoum antarcticum; assembly: GCA_027564295.1. Taxonomy (NCBI): domain Eukaryota; kingdom Metazoa; phylum Bryozoa; class Gymnolaemata; order Cheilostomatida; family Bugulidae; genus Himantozoum; species Himantozoum antarcticum. Next base: position 2,620 of record JAOQGN010180687.1, on the reverse strand, counting down.
TGCTGAAGATGCTTACAAGAGTCATACCTGAGTCATAGAATGAATATTCCATGGCTTATGACCCAAATTATTTGAAATAGATAAATGTGAAAATAATGTCAATATCTAAAGCTAGTTAATCGAGCTTGCTAACTTTTTAGCTATTACTGCCAAAATCACAAATTTCACTCATCAGAAACTGAACGAACAGGATATTAGAATTATCAAAACGGTAAAGTGGTGCTCGCGATTGGTCAATACCATTTCTACAAGGACTCTGAGTGAGCTCTCACTCACCAATAACAACAGAATCGTGTTTGGAGAATTTACAGTCTAGCGAAAATAACAAAAACAAGGAAATGGCAGTGGCATCTATGATTTCACATTTCCAGGGCAAGCAGTTGCTTGGCATGGCTCCTCTCCACCTATGCTAGAAAAAGCCATGAGATGAAATCAGCAATTTCCTGTTACTAATAATTTATCACGTTGCTTAACAGAGATTTACGTTAAAATTCTTCTTTCAATGCCTGATGAATAACGCAGGCCATAAATAAGATTAACAACTCGCCTAAGGCGGTAATTGTCCAAACACAAATTAGAATATATAATCTGTATAATCTTTTTAAATTAAGGAAATGGTGAATCCGTTTGACTGTAATATATTGGAAAATATTTCATAACACAGCTGGGCCACTTTCTTACAAATAGAGAAAAGTTGAGATTATTAGCTGGTGATTTTACATGAAAATTTCAAATCTTGGAATGGTCCCCGAAGGCCAGAACCAACTAAGTACATGTATGTATAGCTGGTGTGTGGGCTGGACATAGATAGGTCCCGTCCCTTCCCTCTTGACATTCGGTATTATCTGCATATTGGCAAGTGACATGGTAAGCTTGTCAAACTACAATGCCATAACATGTCAAACCGTTTTGTTTGTTTTATATTTTCATCAGCAAATTTTGAAATATATTGTAATAGAAAAATATTGCTAGTGAAGATAATTCATGCATGCAGTAGCACGGCTGTGACAGGCGTGGAAATCAAGTTAGTAGAAAGATTACTCTGAGTCAAGCAATATGTTAGTGCCTCCAACTTTTACTGTTTCAGAATAGAACTTTGAATCAATATAATTTTCCCATAGCACACAACTCTCCTGCTTTACTTTACTGCTACTCCTACTTACTTTACTCCCACTCCTACTTTGCTCCTACTTTGCTCCTACTTTACTCCTACTTTGCCATAATTTGCTCCTACTTTACTCCTACTTTACCATACTTTTCTCCTACTTTGCTCCTACTTTACTCCTTACTTTGCCATAATTTGCTCCTACTTTACTCCTACTTCACCATACTTTGCTCCTACTTTGCTCCTACTTTGCTCCTACTTTACTCCTACTTTACCATACTTTGCTCCTACTTGACTCCTACTTTACCATACTTTGCTCCTACTTTTCTCCTAATTTACTCCTACTTTGCTATACTTTGCTCCTACTTTTCTCCTACTTTACTCCTACTTTGCCATACTTTGCTCCTACTTTATAATACTTTACTCCTACTTCCCTCCTACTTTACTCCTACTTTACCATACTTTGCTTTACTCCTACTTTACCATACTTTTCTTTACTCCTACCTTACTATACTTTGCTTTACTCCTACTTTACCATACTTTGCTTTACTCCTACCTTACCATACTTTACCATACTTTACTCCTACTTTTACCACAACTTTACTGATACATATATTAGTGGGATGTTATATTAAAGGGCAGTTAATACCTCTCAGAAGTGAGAGTTCCCAGTTAACATTTGACGTTACCTGCCTCCACATTACAGTATATGCAGCTACACAGCAAGCGGGCAACTCCACACAATCTATGCATAATGATGCAGAACCAGCAAGTATATTTTATAAGAGCTCATGCTACACTTTGCTAGCTTGGACACAGTGAGGGTCATACCGGCTACCAGCCTTTCTCTATACGCTGATACTAGTACAAATACAATTAGTACTTACTATTGTGAATATCAGAGATGGTGTTCTCATCCGTACAGAGTAATGCGGATATCTTGTTATGATTCATGGCTATGGATTCTTGTAATGCCGTTAGATATTGGTGATTTTTTATCGTGTAGTCAGCTCCTGCATCTAGTAATTTCTCTACTATTTCATAATAGCCTGTATAAAACAAGATACTTTGTGATATAAAAATAATAATATGCAGTATGTGAATTATTTATATGGACTTTGTTCTTGATAACATAGTTGACAGTTTGGTGGAGTTTCAATTGGAGTTTCGATTTGTGGTTTCGAGAGTGGAGTTTTGATTTCTGGCACACGATGACCACAATTTGACAATAACTTGTAACAAATAAAACCTATCAATGTCAATATTATAACTAATATTTATAATAATGATATTAATTTACAGTATTACATACTTCAGCCCCTGTCAATAGGTATGGCTACCAGAGAGTGTTTACAATATACTGCTGTCAATAGGTATTCCTGCCAGAGAGTGCTTACAATATACTGCTGTCAATAGGTATTGCTACCTAATATCAGACAGTGCTTACAATATACTGCTGTCAATAGGTATTGCTACCTAATATCAGACAGTGCTTACAATATACTGCTGTCAATA
>JAOQGN010180576.1:0-11038 GCA_027564295.1 Himantozoum antarcticum | reverse complement strand
AATGCAATGTACTATCCAACTGGCTTGCGATGACAGCTACAGAAGTTGCTAGTGTGGGCAGTAGCGCGAGGTGCCGCACTCGCCGCCCTACCGCGCCCAACGCTACAGTGTGCTTGAGGCTTTAGAGAGTCTGCTTTATCCAATGGTGCTATTTCCATGGGAGTGGCATGGATAGAACACAATAAATGAATAAAGCACATTGAAGTTGAGAATAATGAATTAAACCATCAAGTCTTTGACAAATCGGAATAAAAAGCGATTCGATAAATTGCATATGACACTGTATAGCAATTATTGATTTGAACATTGGTTACCACATTAATCCGTCAAACAGAAAAAATAAATTGTTAAGTAGTATATTGGTCCAGATCTATTTTCCTTACCATGGTCATAATACCAAACAGTTGACAGATATCTGCTATTAGGCCTAGGCCTAATTGGCTTGCATACTGTAAGTTTGCATTTTTTAGATTATCAAACTGACTAAATCATACTTGTCAGTTATCATGCTTCTCAAACCGTTCTGTTTTTGTTCTGTTTTTGTAAATTCTCATTGCAGGCACACATTTGATAGGCCTACTAGGAAATTGATAAGGCCTACCATTCTACATGTATATAGTGCACAGTTCATTTAGGACTGGTGTCTAGCAGTTTCCATTGGAGTGTATTTGCTTACTCAGTCAGCTCTTTTGACATAGAGTTAGAAATAAAGTTTGACCAATGTTTTAGATTACTGGTGGTTCTCAGGGAATTGGGTTGGAATTAGCAAAACAGTGTGCTGCAAAAGGATCTAATGTCACAATCATTGCAAGAAATCTGGTAACAATAATGTACACCCAATTGTTGTGCTAAAGATTTTAACAACAACCTTGTTAGTAGAATTTTGTATATCAAATCTTTAGTTTTTTGTAAATCTTATGTAAGCATGCTTTTATACACAACTGTTCATAGCATGTTGTTTCAAACAGCAAATAAAGTTTATATATATATAATATAATTTCTATATAATGTATAAGATGGTACATGTATAACGATCTGCATACCAATTAAATACTAAATTAGCGGAACAAATCTCGTGCTTTTACCCTTTATTACAATTGACTCGACATATATATTGTATTATGTAATGCGATCTGTTCACTAGAGTTTATTATTCTGCTCTGTGTGCCTGAATGGTCTGGCTGTATTCAATTGACTAATTATTCTATTAATTTTCTAAGCAGTCACATACTTGCTCAGCCTCAGAAGCTGAAATTGAATCGCACACATGCTGTTTCTTGTAGGTTCAACTTAATGAAGCTAAGGAAGAGATTGAACGATGTAGAATATATCCTGATAGCCAGGTAACATGACTATTCAGGTACTCGGGCAATCACTTATTGCTTTAAACTGTTACCAAGTTTATAAGTTACGTATGTTCTCTGAAATTTTGAAAATAATGTTTGAAAAATGGAAGCCGTGTTTATTATTGATAGTGCCTGAACTTGAGCGATGTTTATTATTCTGCAATATTAACATGTAATCTAACGTTTGCTTGAAATAAATTATTAAGAAGTAATTTTTGTTGCAATTCACAAGTTGGGTTCCGAAGCTATTCTCAAACGAATTATTATAAGGTCACGTCTAAGTGGCCGAGTTGGTATAGAGCTTGCCATTCTGATCTTGTAGCAATGACGCAAGTTAACTGCAAAGATGTGCGTTTGATTCTCACTTACGACCTGGAGATTTTTGTTCCATTGATTGTTTTTCCTCCTTGCCAATCGAACTAATAATAATATTACTCAATGTGCAGTGGGTTTCCCTAGACCAGCTCCTGGTGCTATTGGATTGCCACTTAAAATAATACGCCTGGCAAGCACGATATTATTATTGGTATTATTGTTATTCTGCCAAATATCTTTGTTGAAACTATCTAACAGCTTAGTTTGAATTTGTATCTCTATTTTGTAGAGAGTTCAGGTGAGGTCATGTGACTTGACATCATCATATGAAGAGATTGAAACAGCTATCAGAAACGTGAGTGAATATATAAATCAACTTTGAGCCGATTCTTTTATTCTATTCTTATTTACTTATTCTCTATCCTATGCTATGCTTCTGATCCCTAGCCATCATTCTGCACCCTCACAAACAGCACAGTACAACAAGCATCAAATTATATTTATATATCATATTCATATCATATATTATAGTCGACAGCTAGAATATGATATTATGATGCAATTAAGGTTACTAAATGGACTGTCATCAACAAAATTATTGTTCCCTGTGGAAAATGATAAAATCGTTCATGCAAAGCCTAGCGATCAAATTGACACCGAATATATTAGTGTAAGTGTAATATTTTCTTTCAAAAAATGCAGTGAGTTTCATCTGAGTGCATTGTTCGTATCGGGTTGGTTTATTGGTTCTGAAATAAGTATTTAGCATTTGATCTCGGAGATAAGATTTTTTTGCTGTCAGAATGGAATAATTTTGTTCTGTGATCATTTCCTGATTACGTAGGTGGGTATCCATCTGTCATTTGATAAACAATCGTTTTGTATTGTGAGTGTCGAGTTGCGTACAGTGATAGTGAGGCAGAGTTTCAAGTAGACGTTCTGCTGCAATGTAAATAGTAACTCCTACCCACATGCAATACTATCTGTTTCCTCATACATAACCAACTTCATTCGTCGCACAACTGGCCACATCTGTTCCTTTGATAATAAATACGTGATGACCATTGATTATTATTTAGCTGGAGTGTGTAATTTTTGAGTCTTACTAAACAAGCCATTATTACTCCCTGGAGCATAATATATATAGTTTTGCTGCCGTGTGTTGATGTTGCCCTGTTGATGAATACCATGAAACAGCTTTGTCTCAATTTGACCTAAACTCACACTCGCATTCACACATTGATAACCATACTTCTAAGGGAGTCATGCCATCCCGGTATCCTGTATTTCGCACAGTGTCAGAGTTGTAATTGATTCTGTGTTCACTCAAAGAGTCGGATAACGTTAATACTTAGTCGACTGACTATCACTTAACCCACTTTCACTAATTTTCCACTGACTCTGTGCCTGTCGGAAGTCACAGTCAATGGGCTCTGTGAACCCCAACCCTCTTATCAAAGATCCAGTTCAAAATAGGTGGCCAAAGGCATTTCACATGGATTGGTCAAACTAAGATAAATAATTTATTCAAATTATATTTTTGACTGCTAATTATGATATGTCCTATATAATCTTGTCCTGGCTATTAGATTTTTAATTTGAACACATCCTTTGTCTATTTCAGGCTGAAAAGTTCTTTGACTCGCCCGTTGGTATTCTTATCAATTGTGCAGGCTTTTCGCTAAATAAATATTTTGAAGATTTCACCATTTCACAATTTCAGGTAATGTTATATTTATGGTAATCGGTTTATATATATACATGTTACCTGGTCATACAAATAATTCCCCGCTTCTTTAATCGAGTTAGAAAAGAGATATTCCTATCCATTGCATTGTGATGGGATTTGTGTGCGTGTAGGAATTTTCTTCTCTGGTAACAAAAATCAATTGAAGGACAATGTCTTTAAACTACTATAATGTCAACTCAATCTGTGTTTTTGATGTGTAAATTATCAGACTATTTATTATATGTAGCTTTAACTTATCTTTAGCAAACAAACATGAAATTTTTCCAGAGCAACAATAACTCATGAGCATCATTAGTGTATCATTGCTCGCGCTCGGTAGCACCATTTGAACTTGTTATTCAGAGGGGCCAGGATAAAACCCCTTACATGGTTATAATATCTCAATATAATCAATTAATTTTAGTGTAATAACTAATTAATCTTCAGTTAAAATCACAATCCTTACCATATATACTTTATCAATTCCGTTCAAATGGCTCTGGTTTGTTATAGGCCTAATTTTGCAGATCCATCTCAAGAAAAATAAATATATGGTAATTGTTGTAGATGAAGTAGTTGTATAATAAATTGTAGATGCTGATGGATGTGAATTACTTCGGGGCATTGTATGCTACTAAAGCAGTTTTGGATAACATGAAACGTGCCAAGTCAGGCTCTATAGCCTTCGTTTCTTCACAAGGTGGCCAGGTTGGCTTCATAGGCATGTCTGCTTACAGTCCGACCAAGTTTGCTGTAAAAGCCCTTGCAGAGTGCCTTCGCAATGAGGTAATCACTCTCTAATTTTTAATGCTGGATTACTTGTAATGGATTTTCTCAGATGGTTTTCCATGAATTGATCAATAAAGTATGGCATAGTGTGATACTGTGAAACTTGAACTGTAGAAACCTTGAAATACTTGAGTAAATTTGGCAATAATTTAGTATTCCCTAGGAGGAAACTCATGAAAATTTTTATTTTCAAATGGCCACTTTGGTACATCATCGTGAAATTAAAATCCGAGTAATATAATCATCTTTTGGAAGGGTATATTGTGGGGGAATTTCCAGCTCCCCCTTCGGCTGTATGACATTATAGAGTCGATGCACAACCTATGTACATAGTATTCATATTTTATGGACATTACGTATCAGAGTCGGCCAACTTTACTGGACTATATTGGCCGAGTCGGTTAAGGCATTGAGATGAAACTCGGGAGACTTATTGGAAAGGATATTCTTACTCTGCTTTCCAAATTTCAAACCATTCGGCCCAGGCTATTTCGGTCCAGACTGAATTCGGCTTGAGCCGAATGTTCCACACTTTTATCTGATCTTTTATTATAATTCGGCTGACTTTGTTTAATCATATCAGCCAAAGTAGTTTGTCTATTGAGCTGAAATTTGGTATGCACAATAATCAGACTGTTGACAGCCTGTGTACCAAATTTCAGCAAATGCGGCCAACCCAGCCGAATCTACCAGCCGAATCAACTCAGCCGAATTACATTTACATATTAGGCCACACCCCTTTTGCTATGTACATGTATATAAGTGAGTGCATCGTTGATGCCTGACACTTGGTGTGGCATTCTTTAGTACCATTCTTGAGTTCTGCAATTTTTTACTGAGAGTATTATTCAATAAATTGTTGGAATTGAATTGTCTTATATTTCTGAAGTCACTAAAGTTGTAGATCACAATAGCATAATTTGGAACCCCCAGCCAAATGGTCAGATTACCCTCAATCTCTACAACAGATTGCCATCCCTCCCAACTTGTCGTTCCCTCTACCCACATCCTAATTATCATTCCCAATTCGGCTGAACCTAGCCTAGCCGAATCCACCAGTCTGCTTCCCCCCCAGGCTGAATCCCTTGAGGAGTAATTCCTAACCAGAGTCCCCTACCCATTTAGCTGGATTTCACAACCCTCCTTCCATTCAATCCAGCCCCCGTTATTCGAACATTCGGCTTCCAATCAACAGAATAGCCCCCACACCCCGTGTCTTTTGGCCTAGTGGTTGGTGATAGTTGTCTGCCCTTCTCAGCCCTGGGCAAAACTATTACAATATTATACCTTTATTATGTATCAGAAGTAATGAACTAATTACGTGTAAAAAACAGTATCACGTTATTTTACTGGTTACCACATTAATAAAAAGTTTTCTCGTCAGATGCAATAAGTATGCTCACTATGTTGTTCGTCACCGCTTGTGCATGGCATTATTCGTTACTGGTACCGTGGTACGTAATCCGACACACACAGAAACAAAAAATATGTAGCGCCATTACTATGTACATGTAATATATAATGTTGACTTTCTTGTAGCTGCTGCCGTTTAATATAAATGTGGGAGTTGTATATCCACCCGACACCGACACACCTGGTTACGCTAAGGAGAACATAGGCAAGGTATCCTATTATATTCATTATATTATACAATTATATGTAAAAACTCTGTCATTTGTGCATGTTTCAAGTGTCACTACGTAGATTGCATATTCTGCACTTTTACTTATCCGCCACAAACATCGACTGATGATATTACACAATATATCCATTACGTTTTCAATAATTATGCAATAAAGATGTCTAAATAAATAACTGTAGAAAATATAACCAAATATTTCTTTTGTTGCAGGTAGTCGAGTGTCATGAGATAAGTGAAACAGGTGGTCTTATCAAGCCCGGTAAAGTGGCCAATGAAATACTTGCCCAGCTTGCCGTAAGTATTAGCCTGCTAGAGGTTTATGAGAAGGATGTATTTATTGACGAGGCATATATATTTACTACAGCTGTTGAACGATTAAAAATATTGATCGCGATTAATCTTGAAAGTCATTCAGTTATTCTTCAATTAATCTCAATTTTATTCTACAGTGAGTTCCATCAGTTTCTATAGATACATATTAAGCTGTACAACTCTTGGAAAGGTATTTATACTAAGATTTTAGGCCACAATTTCAGCAAAAGCTCACGTGTAATGAAATTTCCTGAGAACTAACATCGAACTAACATCACTGCTCTTAGTTCTCTCAGAGTATTGAAATCATGCAATGCATATCAAATTTTGAAAATTAACTGCGGAAGCAAAGAGTTAATCTTTGATTAATCAACTTATTTATGGTAATATTGCTATTTTGTATTAATATTAATATTGCTAATATTACTAATATTGATATTGCTACTTTATAGCCCTAATAATTACAGTACGCTGTCAAATTTCATCTCCGACCGGTAATATGACTGCTATTGATATATTGTAGCATGGTGCATTCTCTATATCTATAGGCCTAGATGGGTTCATGTTGGACACAGTCACAAGTGGCATGTCTCCACTAGATAGCATTGCCAAGTCGTTCGTCCAGGTAAGCTACTTGACATCGTTACTGCATGTACTTCCAGGTAACTTTACAAATCACATGCATCAGGTCGGATGCCACTGCTTATCAATCAGTTTTAGTTACTAACATGATGTTGGTGTCTCCAATGTTATCTGCATTTCTTTATAATGATTAGAGGTGCAACAAGAGATGAGGATATTCTTGACTATCAGCAAGTTTATTGAAGTGAGCAAAATTAGGCCCCCAATCACACTATATGCGCACTATATGCGCACTATATGCGCACTATATGCGCACTATATGCGCACTATATGCGCACTATATGCACACTATAGCATGCTTTTCTTTGATGACTGTCACTGTAATGATAAACGCTAATTTCCGTATCCGCTAGTATCCACAGATAATATAGTGGTATAGGGAATAAGATTACAGAAATGTGGTTCATTATTGGAGTGTCATCAGAATCACAATTAGTTTGATCCAGTATGCTTTTATTTATTAGTTATTATAGTAGCATATTAAATGCATAGTTAGCATAGTTATTAGTATACTAAATGTACAAAGTGCCACTGATTTGATATTCACTCACCACTCTTCTTTAATAGTGGTTTATTACATTTACAGGTATACCTAATAGGCATATTCAAGCTCATAGGATTGTTCTACGCCACAATCTTTCAAGGGACTGTCATGAAGCACAAAGAAAAGAGGGCATTATACAAAACTGACTAGTATCCATTGTGTAGTGCAGTTGTAGCTTTTACTACCTTACAACCTGATATCTGTGAAAATCGGTACTCAGCTCTCGATACCCATGTGAATGCGCACTATATGGGTTCAACTACTGTTCCAGTTGTCACCTTGAACTTTCTATTAATTCTGTCTGTCGGTCTGTAGTTGAAGTTTTTACCATAAATCTTGGCTTCGTATGCTCCCAGTCTAAAGCTGAATATACAGCTAGTCTTGGGAATAGCTGAAATACAATTAGCTAATAGTTAACCTATGTACATAGATATAATAGTTGTAAAGAGTTGCAGTAGCTTTCTAAGATGGGTTAGCTGGGAGTAGAGTAGCATGGTTTTCATTTGGCAAACCGGAGTTTCATTACCATATAATTATGGATATCACTAAATTTAAAAAATAAACTATTGTGGTAATTTATTTGCACATCAGATAGGATGACTCAATGAGGACAATGCTTAACCCCATCACCCTAGAGTACTAAATACCAGAGACCTTCTGCGTAATGTACTTTGAAGAACGTTTTTAGATGTAGCTGATTATAGCATGTGTGGGGTAGCAGTTAGCGTGCGCTAACTCACCCCTGGGCCATGGATAGTTGGTTGAAGTGTAACCGCTTGGCATGGCACCGCTGTGCACTTGCTATATCAGCCATATGTGGGAAGCATAGCTTCATTGTACCCACATCTACAACGATATAGGTATATACCATAAAAGGTGAAACATTTTGTGAACAAACAGAATACATGTACATACTTACTTTTAACTACATTATCTGTGTTGATAATTTTGAAGGTCTCACGGGTATCTTGTACAATTATTCCCTGTACTCCCACGTACGATGGGCACTTCGACTGAATTACTTTTACAATACATCCATGATAGTCAGCCCGCAGTAAAATCTCTCTGGTATTTTTATTCTGAACATTGAATGTTGGCCTGTGGAAACAATCAAATATGTAGCAGTAATAATGAGAGGTAAATGGTTTACATGCCATAATTATTACTTTTGAGCACAATTACTGGTACCGACTATGATTGATGCGGTTAGTCACACATACCTTGCCTAGAATGTATGCCAGAGCTGGTATGCCCTGTGCCAGAGCTGGTTGCTCATAATCACAGGTCCTTAAGTGCAAGGCAAGAGCAGATGAGAATGAGGAATCTATGAGAGTGGACAATGTAGAAAGTTCGAGGGTGGACTGGTGCTGGTATATGGACTACTTACTTGTCATATTTGAGCATTTCTTTCATGTAATCTCTCCAGAGATAGTGAAGCTTGAGGAAGTCGGAATACCTAGCATAATCAATACAAGCAAAACTCAAATTACGGCAATATATTATCACTATGGCGCAGTTGTGACAATTATGGCGATATAGAACCACTATGGAGGCAGATTTGCAACAAATTACGGTGATATGATTTGAAATCAAAGGACGCTGTTGTGATTAATTATGCCGAGATGTTAGTATTACCACTATGGATGTAATTATGGCAGACCATGGCAATATATTATCCCTACAGACGCAGTTGTAACAAATTTTCAAAATAAACTAAATTTAATTTCAACCAAGTGCAAAATATCCCCAATTACTTTCGTTTAATGTTACATTGGAATTTTGTTGCAGCCACAGTGAATGGATATATTTACCAAACAATGATTGCAATTAGTTGGACTATTTCAAAGAGTAGTGGAAATGATATAAATAATAATAGTATCCGCATACTTTTGACCAGTTTTTGGTACTTGGTGAATCTGGAGTTTCCGTTTTTCTTTAGATGTTAATGCTTTGTGTTTGCTATTAACTTTTGGAAGCTTCTTTCTAGGTTTGAATGGATCGAGAATGAAACTGTTATATCCTAGATCATGTTCATTTTTCATCTACAAGAAAAAAAGAAAGAAGGATAACAAAATTGAACTACACCGATCAATAGCCACTGATACAATATTAAGTAAAAATAACCAAATTCCTAATGATATGTGGTATAAAATGAGGGATTTATAAGAGTAGTACTAGTATTTTCTGTTTAGGGAGCTTCACTTACCAGCACATTTTTATTCTTTACATTCTCGCTGAGATATTGTGTGCAGAATTGTTTAGGAACAGTCTGAAACATAAAATATTATTTATATCAGCAGTATACAATCATGTAGCCTGGTAAGTGATACATTCACATACAATGTGCAGCGGCAGTAGCATCTACCTTCTTTCAAGTGTCTCCAATTCGCCTGATGGCATTATATGAATTGTTTTGTAGTATATTTTTACCCGCTGATCAGAATATGGAGAGCAACTCCAGGAGTAAGAATCTTGACCAACGTTTCTTAGCAGAGACATTTTTTTGACTGCTGTGGAAGTGACCATCTTCGCTCCTTATTCGGGACTTGAGGAAAGCTATGATAGCTAATAATTGTAAATTATTATATGCAGATTGCAATGCAAATATGCATATATACATATTTGCAATATATGCATATTTGCAATATATGCATATATGTAATACATATATGCATATTATTATATGCAGAATGCAGCTATTACCTTGCTTAGGTTGAAAGCCTCTACTATCGTAGCAGGTTGATTTGGAAGCTCGCTGTATATTCTATCTGGAACAAAAAATGACAACAAAACCTACAATAGTGGCAGATCAATATACTGCTTGATGATTGTGATACCTACTACAGTATTAGCGTAATGGTAGATGAAAATGGAAGGTTACCTCCTTAATAAATTATGTTGCAAGATAATTTACGATTCTGTTAGGCATCCTGCATACACCACCATCCCATTCTTACTTGTATCATCTAAGAGACTAAAATGATATATGACCATTATGACTGTTAATACCAAGCAATAACAGTCTACTAGGCATACCTGTCACGTGTACCTAATCTTCTCGGACAAGCCCTCATTTTCAACTCAATTTGACTACCCCCACCCCACCCAAATGGCAAAACAATTGAAAAACATAACTTGACATGTATGCTACTAGGTTATACTTGAGAACCTGAGGCCCACGGACTATAATTGAACAAATGGATACAACTTATGATTGACAAAAAAATTACAATCACACTCCAGTGGCGTGTCTATTATAAGGATGAAGATTATTGAGAACGCTGAAATTATGGCTGGGCTTCCTAATTCTGATAGGTATAAATTTATCGCTATACATCAAAGATCCTGGTTTAGCAGCTTTAGAAACTTGGGCTTAACTTGCTGGCTGATGCAGATTTTGTACAGGGTTAAATTTTGGCGGTACAAGATAGTCCAACCACAATTTAACCCAATGTTGAGGGACCAGCTGTACTACATCAAAATCATTTGTCAGATACTAACAAGTGCTGCAGTATATTTGGTGAAGTACTTGCACTAAAACACATAATGCTTTAGCAAAAATTACGGAGTGGTATAATATAGGTTTGATGTAGAGCAGGGCTGGCCAAATGTTTTAAGGAGTGGGCCAAATTTCAGATGCATAGACTTGCAGTGGGCCACAGAGCCAAAATTGTATTTGAGGCGTAGCTGAACATAACAATAGAAACTGGATAAGCATG
>JAOQGN010180465.1:0-11039 GCA_027564295.1 Himantozoum antarcticum | reverse complement strand
ATTGTCTACAGAGCCATCTGCTCAGAATACGACCTCGAGCAACCAAAGGATTGGTGGGTGTTACCAGAGAAGGTAGTACAGCATGAGAAGACAAAAATCCTCTGGGACTTCTACATACAGACAGATAGAATGGTGCAGCACAACCAACCAGACATAGGCTAGTACTGATAGACAACAACAAGAAGACAGCAATCAACATAGACATAGCTGTACCTAGAGTTGAAAACATCAAGTATAAAGAACAAGAGAAGATCGAGAAATACCAGCCACTGAGGGAGGAAGTCGAGAGACTCTGGAAAGTCAAGACAATGGTAATACTAGTGGTGGTAGGAGCTCTAGGATCTATGACGGAAAAGTTACCATACTGGCTCTCAGTGAGATCCTGGGCAACATCAGCGATGCTGCATTGCAGAAAAGTGCTCTCCTTGGCACTGCAAAAATATTGAGGCGTGTGCTCATGCTCCCAGGGCTCTGGTAGATGCCCCGAGCTTGAGCAGTACCAACACCACCCAGGAAGGGTGAGAACCAAATTTTTTTTCTTCTAATTAGTAAATTTGAATGATAAAATTATAATTATATAAATATACAAAATGTAATACAATTACAATCCAAAATACAGATACATGTACATGCAAAACTGACATCTGCAAATGCAACAGCAAAATTTACTATCAAAATAATTTTTTCTCATACTAGTTCCATTATAATAAACCATCTAAGCCCGAGTTAAGATCAAGCAACACAATTAGCCCAGAATAGAAAACAGATAGCTAAAACGGCCTGAGACAAAAAAAGCTGATATGCATAGGCACAAAAAACGCAAAACAGATGATGATAATAGTTACGTCATTCCGATGTAACTAATGATCATCATTGCTTTTGCATTAAAGTGAATAAAAAAAAAGTAACTAACTAGTAATCTAACATCATTCTGGTACTGATCTGTCGCAATTGGATCATCAATATGTATTTTATGAATTTTGGCAGCGAACTGAGCGGAAGTAGAACTGTTATAGCCCGAGCTTCAAAATAGGTTTGAGGCGACCGATTCTTCCACGCGCATTCTTTTCACATTGACATGACTTGCCAGCACAAAGATCGTTAACTAATTATGCATGTACTGTATGCATTATCTTTGGTCATCTGCTCTGGTTGGGATCGTGGAGTTATCGCCACAGGATTGGCGTGTAAACTCCCATTTATTTGTAGTAACTTATTGGGTTGGAAACATATCCGGCATTTTTGCTCAACCGTTTTAATAGGCGATTCTTGATATCATAATTATTATGTATATATATAATAATAATGAGTTAACATTGACCACTATTGTAATTGATTTTAAATTATTTTTGATTTAAATATTGTGTTTTAAATTAAAAAGAAGTCACATATTAAAAAAATCTGGTCCTAATAAAACTGCCGCACCAAATGACGGAACAATATTTTATTTGCAAACATCCCGTTACTGTGGCAACAGTAATACCTATTTTGGTAAAGTTTGATAGATATTTAAGTATTTTTATATAAGCAGTATCTTTTATACCTCTATTTGCTTTTTGCCTTTCAAATAGATACTGTAGTACCATTTTGGAATTGGTACAATCACATCCAACGGCAACATATTATTTTGATGGCTGGCAAAAAGAAGAAGGGTAGCAAAAAAAGGAAGACTGCTAGTGCTAACGCTAACAGGTGAGATTTTAATTAAATCAAACCCAAAATGACATAACTTACTTATTACCATAACAGCAAATACTATAAGACATTCTCCAGAATAGATATTTCATAATCATAATGCATTGATAAATTGTTAGAATATAAAGAAAACTGTGCTAACATCGTGCTAACAAAGTCTAACATCGACTTTGTGTGACGCGATGCTATAAGTAGCTAATGTAATATATAATTATATTTGTGATATATGACATCGTGACATTATTTGTTAATATGCGCTTGAATATTGTTTGTGGTCAATGAGGAATTCTAACCCTTCTAACTTTCTCTAATTCTTTGGTGCAGTCGACTAAATGACTACCTCTGTCTTTGTTATTTCCTTCATACTGGAAAATACAAATCCTGGCATATTCTGTATTTAACAAATATTAGGTTCTTGTTCGGTATTAGTTCGTATTAGCTAATGTTCATATTAGGTACATTGTCTACCTCTGACTGAATACAGCCAACAATTTCATTTCATGGTCTGTATTTTGGCTTCCTTGTTATAGTGAAGTTGCTGCAGCAAATGGTGACAACGATGGGGCTTCCATATCTAGCTCCAAAACAACAGGAGGCAAAAAGAAGAAATCAAAGAAAGCAAAGTTGTCATTGGGAGAAAAGCTTCTTGTTAAACTAGAAAAGGGAGTGGACCTCCTTAAAGGGAATAAACTCCAATACGCACATTTTGTGCAGATAGCGGACACCTGGCTGCTACAAAATGGGAAGAAATTGAAGAGTGTATTTACCATGCTAGACAGCAACGGTGATGGGGTGGTTAACTATGATGACATGAAATCAGGTACCATTATGCCAGTTGCTATGTATCAGTGAAATGGTATTTTTATGCTTTGGTATCTCATGTAATTCATTGCTTTCCCACACGATATCAATTCCTTGCTGCCATCCTTGCTGCCTGCTGCCTTGCTGCCGTATTCCAACACCGTTTGTCTTTGTGTTATAGTCCAGTACCTCTCTCGTAAATCAGATATAGAAATATTTTTTCCATATTTATGTTTTGTACTGCAGCACTACATGATATGAACTGTCCAATGAATATGGTTGAAATACATCTGCTCTGTAAGCTACTGGATAGTGACAACACAGGAGATATTGAATATATGGAGCTCGGTGAAGGCTTAAGACACTTCATGTATGTATAAGTGTTTTCAAATAGTTTTCACCAATTAGAAATAAAGACAGTATAATGATGCATTTAGTGTATTAGTCCACACTCCATCACTATCACACCACGCCAAGTATTGGTTAGGAATTCAAAACCCACGGAGCAAAGTTACAAAGATTCTGCAATACAGCTGATGAGTTCCTTACATGTCACGCATTGTTAATATTTATATCTATACATGCTAAGAACTATGCTAAGAACTATTTTCAACTATTTTTAGAGTTTTCATATGCAATTTATGCTCTTCTAAGTATATCACGGTATGCTATTATGACTGTCATACTATACTATTATGCCAGCACAACTGATGCTATGCTATTCGCAAAGTAATCTAAGCTACCAACATTCTGTCAAATACAATACAATGTATTGAATATACAATGTACAGTAACAGCAAGCTATCAATCCCCACCATCACCACTTCTGGTAGCAAGGCTTACCCACTAGTATATATTCCAGCATCCGTTTGTTAGAATGTCTATTGAGTGAAGACTAATTAATAGTAATACTGCATCACAAACAATGATGAGAATATTATTATTCCATCTGTTAATAGCTCAATAAATTGTATCATAGGAGGCTTGCCATTGAAGGGGATGGTGATGGGTATGAAGATGATAGTGAAGAGGAAAAAGAAGACAACTTCACATTAGATAGAGGGCAATCTGCCAAAGATATAAAACACTGTCCGTGCTGTAAGATAGGGCTATGGATTCCTGCATATCCAGAGATCAAGTAAGTTAATGTTGAAGCACTGGTTACCCTGGTTACCTGGCACCGGTTACCTGGCACTGGTTACCTGGTTACCTGGCACTGGTTACCTGGTTACCTGGCACTGGTTACCTGGCACTGGTATCTTACACTGTTTAGTCATACATAAACTTAAAACATGTGAATTTTTATAAAGCCCTACTGGAAGAAATTATTGGCTGGAATTAATTTTCGTTAATGGAAAATTCACCAGTAATTAACTCTAATATTTAATTCCTTCAAAATGTAGGAGTTCTCATAACAAAATTTGAAGGTTTTATATATAGGTATGATATATATATGAAGGTAAATATAAAAATATGGTACCTGAGTAGTTCAAAATTCGCTAAAAACGTCTGCTAAGTCAGTTTTCCGCTGGAGATTCGCCAAAATTAAGTCCGTTAATAATTGCTCCAGTAAGGTAAACTAACTTCAACTCAAACTCGGGCTCTTAGTCTCAGCTTGTCATAACACACAGAGTATTGGAGTCAGGCTATCACATACCCTCATAATGCTGCTATTACGCAAGCCGACATCACATAAAGCTAGGTATCATTATTGCATCTCAATGTATTTCACCATTATACTACCAGAACAGGCAACTCTGCAGTGTTTGATTTAAGAAATTATGCTAGAAACACAATTATATAAGAATGCTTCATTCTTGTATGTTTTTATATATTATTATTTTATTATTTATATATATTGTTATTCAGAAATCTTCATTCACTACAAAGTACGAATATTGGGGCCTTGCAATGAATTCACTTGCCATAACCATATGTATTTGTTAGGTATGCCGAAGTAACAATGATGTTGATTACATTTGCTGACACACTAAAGAAACATCCCTGTCACTTTACAAAAGTCTTACACACTCATTTGACAATTTATGGATTAATTCAGCTAATTAAGGAGGAGGTTGGTGTACAATCTACTACAATATCAGTGTTTAGAGACAAGACTAGAACCGTAGAATCAGAGCTGAACTCTCATCTCACACTACAGGACTGTGGATATGACGGAAGGGAATGGCATAATCCAATGGAACATGTCATCTATTATGACTACACTTCTGAGTTTAATGATTGTCCAATATTGATGTGTGATCATTACTTCACAGATAGACTAAGAATAGCTTGATGGGGCAACAATATACCTAGGTATGAGAGGGTGTGTACCGCCACCAACCAATGGGGTGTTTATAAGATTATATTTCACACTTGAACAACTTGTACGTTTATAGATTAGATAAAGTTATATTATTTTATATTTTTATAGAAGATTAGTGAATACAATTGAAAATAATTATACAAAAATATACATTTTGAACATTCAGTTTCATTTTCTCATAAATTATGCTCTATTCCTCAATGCACAATAATGTATATTAGCTCCAAGTACATGTACAATATAAATAGTTGCAGCGGTGCATTTGTAGAGCAGATGAAAGGTTACTTTAAGCTTCAGGTTCTAACAATGTATAATAATTATATTATTTTAATGTCATCGCTCAAAAGACAAAGAAAAACAGGCTTACACCATCAACTGGAAGATAAGTAGCATCATAATAGCATCAAGTTTGCCATATTATGCTTAAAATCCATCAATGGATTTCAAGCATTCAATACCTGTAGCATCATATTGCAAATATCAGGCTAGAAAAGGCAATAGTGATGATGTTGAGTGAAGCTGAGCTCAGCTGAACTCAGCTGGAAGGTCCGGTTGGTAGTTGGATGGCCATTGTCGGTGTAGAATTCAGACTATCTCTATCATGATGGTGTAAAGCCACTCACAAAATCATCTTCATTTATCTCTTCCTCATTTGTATCTACCAGAATAAAGAGCTCATAGCTATGAAACACCCAGACCAATCAGTGTAGTCGTAATTAGCAAGTTACCACTCTCTCTCTTGTTAGTCAATCTCGATTCATATTATGCATGTTCCTTGCTTTTCGTACAATTCACACAATATATATCTTTTATCTTACCAATGTGGGCTGTGAGCTCATGTTTTGCACATGTTAAATAAAAAATATTTCTAGTAATTCGCTTTACAGTTTGATGTTAGCATTTCTATGTTGAAATCTGGAAGATCATGTTACTGTTACTGTTGCTGGTTACAAAATAGCAACACTGTCATCGGGATGTAGTTATTTGCACACATTCACCCAACTTAGTGGTCACTATGTTGGTTTAAGTGGCAGAGTTGTAGCGCGGTTGCCACCCAACTGAAAAGACGTGGGTTGAGTCTCACTTATGACCTGGAGGTTTTCGTCCCGTAGAAGATCTTTCATCCTTCCCAATCAAACTAATAGTGATATCACGCAGTGTGCAATGGGTTTCCCTCGACTGCTCCTGTTGCTATTGGATTACCACTTTGAACAGTATGCCCGGAGAACACGATATTATCATAATAATTATTATAATTATTGCAATATGATGCACTAACAGTCATCTAACATAATGCAATGATGTTAGATGACTGTTAGTGCATCAACAATACACAATAATAATTGTCTCTTACTAAAGAATCATCATAATTATAGCTACAGTACAAATTCACCATCACTTGTGCTAATCACCTACCTGGCAATGGCTTATCTCTTGTTGCGATGGAATCAATGAACATATCAAAGTCATCTTCACCACCAGCACTTAAAACCAAAATATTAAAGCAATATTAATAACTCACTTACAAAGATTGAATCCATAGCACAATCATTGCACAATGACATGAAGTCGCGATGAGTGTGAGTTGCGACACGTGAAGTCGCGACGAGTGGCAGTAAATACGCTGCTCCATCATGGTATCCCTATTTAACTTCTCAATGTAAGAAGAAGCTTGAAGCTCATCAACAACGATGCCTTCGAATGATCTTCCCAGACATCGAGTACCATGACAGATTAGAATTGACCAACCTCCCAACACTTTGTCATTATCTCGAATACCTCTGTGTCAACTATGCCAACAAAGTCCGAACCACCGACTCACATCGTCTAAAGATGTTCATCCCCCCCATGCAGTCCACCAACAGACATAGTCTCAGATTAAGAGATACCGCGATAAATAAGCACAACACCGCTTTGTATAGTAAAAACTTGTTTTACACATTTTAAATTTTTTGTTGATGCTTATACTTTTATTGATACTTTTTTAAGTCATTTTGTTTTTAACATCATCCTTAGTTCCAATTACTGACCCATTATTTATATTGCCATTATACATTATTTATCAATTATTAAATTATTATTTTACTGTACAAATATTATAGTATCTGATACCCAGCACCATTATTGTAATGCTTCTTTTTAGTGCCTAAATACCTTTACTTTTGTAAGCATGATCTTATTTGTATGTCACGTACATTGATCAGCCAAATAAAGTCTATATTATTATTATTATTATAACTGTTCGCACACATTCGAACTCTTCTCACACCTTCAAACTGTTCACACACATACACACACACATACATGCATTCAAACTCTTCACACACATACACACACACACATACATGCATTCAAACTCTTCACAAACCTTCGAACTGTTTACATTCTGACTGTTCTCACACCTTCAAACTCTTCACAGACATTTGAGCTCTTCTCACAACTTCAAACTCCTTCACACAAATTCAAACTCTTCTTCTTCACACACTTTCGAACTCTTCTTCTTGTTCACACACCTTCGAATTCTTCTTCTTTTTTTTCACACATCCCAACATCTTCTTCACACGATTTCGAATTCTTCTTCTTGTTCAGACACGTTCAAACTCTTCACAGACCTTTGAACTGTTCTACTTTTTCTTCACACACCTTCGAACATTTCTCACACATTCGGACTGTTCTCGCATCTTCAAACTGTTCACACCTTCGAACTCTTCACACACCTTCGATTCGAACTCTTCACACACCTTAGAATTCTTCTCACACCTTCAAACTCTTCACATACCTTCGAACTGTTCTCACACATTCAAACTGTTCACATTCAAACTGTCCGGTGGTGATGAGCAAATACTAAGTACCTAACCCTCATCTACAATAAGGACGGCTCATCCCAAGCCCCCGCCCAGGTTCTCAGGTTTACTTGTCCGTTGGTGATGAGGCAATACTCAATGCATTACTCTTTGAAAATAGAACAAATAGACCGTACCATACCCCCAAACTTTAGCCAAGGTTTTCCCGGCAAACATGCAACATTTGTTAGTACAAAAGCGGATTCAAAAGCCCCTATAACACTACTTTTATGTACCGCTACTCTTTCAATCTGTTGATGGACATCGATGAGCTCTTCTTTATGGGGACATTGTATTTGCCTTGAAGTGTCTTGCCACATTTTGTCTTTATTGCCTTACAGTAAACGTTCACCAGCAAATTGTCTACCATTGTGAATCTTTTGTAATTGCATTGGTGTCTCATAGTGACTTCTGTGACATAAAGTTGATTTTCTAGTCATTGATGTGCAATCTTGCTGAAGCGCTTGTTCTGTCATGGACGAATCCGTTTCTTACTTTCATTTAATCGGATATCCAGTGGGTTTATCCTGCATCATACATCGCAAGTACAGAGCATTGAGATTAACCCAATTTTGACTGCTCAGCCAAATGATCCTTTACTGCTTTATACGAATGCGAGAAACCATTTTCTCATGGAATTTGTGGAAAATTATGCCAGATCGTCGATTGGGTTAGCATTGATCATCTTGTTAACTCGGATCTTTGATAGCTTCACAAGGCAGATGGGTTAATGTCCTTTAAAAATCCTGAGAACCAGATATGTTTGACCCAAACTGACATCACCTTCAGATTCAACATGTTTTGCCTTTTCTCACTGGCTTTCAAAGCCATAGGATCAATATGTGGCCACTCGCAGGTTTGAAACAACCTACATATCAACTAACCACAATAAATGCAGGGTAATGTTAACTTTATGGTCAGGGGTATATCTGGTAAATATAAATATTATTGTTTACTTTAGTGCCCATACATGGCATATCTGTGCTTCTGTGGTATTCCTGCAGTATACCTAACCAGGTTTTTCCAGGTAAATTTAGTTATGGGCAACAAAGTGAGCAACACATTGGTGGTTTGACCCAAATCATACAATACTAGGCCATAAACCAAACATGAAAATTCATCTAAGGCATGGAAACTGACCATATGCATATACTGAAATGGACACTCCCTTGGCTGCTCTGTATTGCTAGCAGCTGCATTCATATTCTGCATTCAGGTGCATTCACCAACTGTTTGTAGCTATCTGATATGGTAGCAATAATGGGCTATTTTATTGTAGCAATAATAGCAAGACAATAACAAGATTTCTCTGGCAGAACCTTAACGATAGTAATTTATTGCCCTTTGGAGATGTACAGCAATGGTGAGTATTAATAGATGAAATATCATCTGTAAATCAATAATAATATCTGTTCACTTCAGCAGGAACACTAATAACTGAATAATGGATCTTTGGAATTATACATTCACAGTGAAACAGCATGGTAGCAGAATAATTTAGTGCAATCTAGCAACATTGATGAATGGTAGAATTATGCTATGTCAACCAGCACTGCAAGTAGTAGGCAATAATATTGTCCATAATGATAGTAACTTGCAGTGCACTATATATAATTGTTAATAGCCCGAGTCCCAGATATATTGTGGCTGTGCAGAGCTGAGTTCATAATAGAAGTTGTCAGTCCACAACAGCTTAGTCAAGGAGAAAGGGTCTTATGTACTTTGGATAGTAAAGGAGTTGTCTGTCCTCTTCTAGAATGAGCTGAGGCTTCTATTAAGCTGGAGCTTGATTTTATAGCAGACATACATTATGTTATGCACAATATAAGTAATTTTATAGCTATATTATATTATATAAATCTTATAACCAACCAATCAATCAATCAATTGATCAGTCACTCGATCAATCAGCAAGTAGGTCCAGATTCACATACACACCACATTTAATTTGCTCATATCGTCAATCTTTAACAAATCACATGTTCCATTGTCCATCCCACTTTTTCAGAGTGCTCTCACTTTCACTGTGCTCACAGAACTTGTGAGCCAGAGTGATTGGTTATTTGGTGAGTAATCTATTACTTCATAAATATTGGTCTCTTGGCATACAGAAACAAATTTTGGCAGCCACCAGAATCATTCCATGAAACGCTAGAGCCAAAATTTATTTCTTACTTCATTGGGAGGTTTCAGACTGAACATATTTTCATCTAGCTCACAAACTGACCAAATGATAGAATAAGTTGGACGTTGCCAACAGCTAATGATGCCATTGTAGTCGAGGCTCCAACTGTTTGTGCATTCAAAAGCTTCCAAATGTAGACCTGAGGTGTCAACCTCCTTTTTGCAATCATGACTAACATCAATGATAACTTTTAACAAGTTCAAACACATTGCATTAGTTGTAGACAATTTTGCCAACCTCAACAGTCGCTCTGTTGCAGTAATTCAGCCGATATGATCAGTAATTTTGTTAATTCAATAGCATACTGAATAGACTGAAAAAAGTCCTGTCACAGAAAACAGCCAAGTATTTGTGCCATGACGCCTCTTCAGAGTGTATTCCAAAACCTGACCATAAGCACTCACAAAATATTCTGATTACTGAGACTTTGATTGAGTTTGCAAGAATTCTCTCAACTCATGAGCTAGTATACAAGCTGCACTCATACCTTCCTGTACACTGAGTCTATGATATTGGTAATTGCTTTGCTGAGAGAAATGAGTTGAGGCTGCCGGCAACTTTATTAGAAGTAGGAGAGTTATAGGGTAGGCGGAGACGAAGGACGTGCAGGAGTCTAAGCCATTATATACTCAGGGTTAAGACTAGAAGTGTCAGTCTCTTCGTTGCAAAACATATGCATGGGCTGTAAACTCTTTCATGAAAAGATAAGGTTTTGGCAAACAGAATAGTCTAGAAGCTGTGGGTGCATAATTGTGACTTTGCCAAATTCATTCCAAAAACAGAATTTCACGCTTGAAAGTGACAGATAGGGTAAAAATACATTCTCAAAAAAAACTGGGTGTCGCGGCCTGTTGTTTCCATAGAAAAAGCCGCTAACATGTCAAAATACCAGGGTGTAGTTAATTGAACTATAAACTGGTGGGCAGTTCAGTTTTGTGGATATATATTTATATATAGGTCCCAAGCGGCATGATTTTCATCAGTATATTGTTTAAATGGCTTATTGTAGTCAAACACATCCACCTAACATGAGAAATCAGCTGAATATATACACAAATTTTCATTGGTATTTGAGTCAGAGGAGACAATTACAAAATCATTAGACACACCATTGCTTTTACAGTCTTGATACATTTTTGTTATATTTCAGTAACATCATGTCACATATCAATTGCCATTCATAGAAAAT
>JAOQGN010180354.1:0-11040 GCA_027564295.1 Himantozoum antarcticum | reverse complement strand
GCTGGTACTGGAAGATGATTCTACACTGGTACAGTCTGCAGGCCAGAGCTGCTGGACAAAAGGAGAGTGGTAAGAATTATCTACATAACAATACCAATTAGGGTTCATGGAGAATGTGACTATTCGTCTCGCAAGGTGGCGATCTACATGGGAATGAAACTAACCTGTTCGGGTTGACCGGCTCACTCCTTCAAACCACTGCTTACGGAACCATTCCCACACAATGAAGCATTGAAAAGATATGCGGATGTAGTGAGACAAAAGACTCATCGGGAGATGGAGAACCTTGTCAAGAGAGCCAACCTTTCGCAATATAAAGACAGTACAGTTTCATCTTGATGAGCGTGTGAACCATAAACACTTTTGCGTTTGGTAAAGAAACTAAAGTTCCCGTGGCTACTTATGAGCTAGAGCATGATGATGGAGGCAGCACCTCTGGAGAGGTCTTCCTTCCCACTCGTGTTGTTGCACAGGCAAAACAGAAATCACCATGCTTGATGGTGTACAAAGGGGTGGTATCATCAAAGAATAGCAATCACCACGACATCATGTTCATAGAGAAATCAATTGTCATGACAGGAATCTTTGATACAGATCCTGATGATGATTATAATGGGGATGATGAAGGCTCCTCTGAGAGCCCTTGTTACAACGCTAATTGTCGCAACTGGCCTAATTTTCGCAACTGGCCTAATTGTCGCAACTGGTCTATTTGTCGCAACTTATTAACCCTAATTGTCGCAACTGGCCTATTTGTCGCAATAGTCTCTCGCTATTTGTCGTAAAAGCGCTAATTGTCGCAACTCTTCAACGATAGTTGTCGCAATGACTAATATTGTTGACATAGTTACAATGCTAAGTGTTGTAATGTCGCAACACTAATTGTCGTAATTTTTGGAGTGCTGTCTGTGAGTGGTATTGATCAATTACACTATGATTACCATGTGATTAGGTAATTAGGCTTGCAGCATATATACTGTAAAATTCATGTTTTTTTCCTGTATTGTTTACATGTATATAGTTATTTATTTTGGCTTTTAGCATACATGCTGGAAGACTATTGCTTTATTCATCATTTTGTTTATTATTGTTATTAGTTATTTATTATTCTTTTCTTTGCACTTTCCAAAGGTGCTTCAATAACTAGAGAACCGATCAACCTCGAGTCACCAAATTTTAACCTTAGGTAGTCCTATTGGTGGTTGTTGGCAGGTCATCGAATTTCTAAACTTTCAAGATGGCCGCCACTTGTTGGCGACAACGGCATTTTTCAGTGCTCTTCAATTACTCGAGAACCGTTCAACATACACTCACAAAATTTTGAATGTAGGTGATGGCAGTAGTGGTTATTGACATTTTGTCATCGAATTTCCACTTTTTCAAAACGGCCGCCACTTCCTGTTGACAACGGCTGTTTTAGATGAGCTTCGTTGGCTGGAGAACCGCTTAACCGAGAATTACCAATTGTTGACCATAGTCCCAGGGGTGCTGATTGATATTTCATTTTTTGAGGAACCAAGATGGCCTCCAACAGGAAATGAAATGGTCGCCAACAGAAAGTGTACTGGCGATTACTCGCTATAATGAATATATAGCTTTCAAACTTGGGTTATGGGGGTTATCAAGCGTGGCGAATTCAATGGTCGCAACTAGAATGATGTCACATGCTCCCCCAACTCAATATGGCCACCTAACAGGAAGTAGACTGACGATTACTGGCTATAATTAATATCTAGCTTTGAAACTTGGGTTATGGGGATTATCAAGCATGGCGAATTCAATGATCGCAACTACAATTATCTCACATGCTCCCCCTACCCAATATGGCAACCTAACAGGAAGTGGACTGACGATTACTGGCTATAATTAATATACAGCTTTAAAACTTGGGTTATGGAGATTAACAAGCTTGGCGAATTCAATGATCGCAACTGCATATATCTCACATGCTCCCCCTTCCCCGACCCAAAACGGCCACCTAACACGATGTGGACTGAAGAGTACTGGATATAATTAATATCTGACTTTGAACCTTGGGTTATGTGAGTCATCGAGCATGGCGAATTCAATGGCAGCAACTAGAATGATGTCACATGCTCGCCCAACCAAAAATGGCCACCTAACAGAAAATGGACTGATGATTACTTGTTATCATTGATATTCAGATTTTAAGCGTGGAATATGGTGGTTCTCCAGTAACATGAAATCGGTGGTAGCATTGAAAATGATGCAACAATGACATCCAATCCAATATGGCCGCCAACGGGACGCAGGTTGATGATGGCTGATTATGATTATTATACATCTTCGAAGTATGGGTAATGGTGGTTCTCCAGCATGCCGAACTCAGTTATAGTAACATCTAGAATGATGTCACATAATATCCCAATCCAATATGGCCACCAAGCACAAACAGGAATTGACATGATGATTACTTGTCGTCATTGATTTTTAGCTTTGAAACTTGGTTTATTGGGGTTATCAAGCATGTCAAATTCAATGGTAGATGCTAGAGTTTTTTCATGGAAAAACAATCTCAACAGCCTTAAGCCTTTCAGCCTCATTGTAAGACAAATAATTGCCAAACCTCAGCAACTCATCTTCCAATGCTGGCAATGATATTCAGTAGGTAATTATCAACGTACTTCCTGTTGGTTGGCATAGTGGATTCAGGAAGGATGTGGCATGATTGTAGATGATGCAATTGAATTCGACAGCCTTGATAACCCCAATAAGCAAAATTTCAAAATTAAACAGTCAATGACAACAAGTAATAATAATGTCACTTCCTGTTTCTGTTTGGTGGCCATATTGGATCAGGATATTATTTGTCATAATTCTATATGTTACTACAATTGAGTTCGGCATGCTTGAGAACCCCCTCACCCATATTTCAATGATGTATAATAATGATAATCAGGAATCATCAATCTGCTTCCTGTTGGGGGTAATATTGGATTGGAGGTAACCGTTGCATCATTCTCAATGCTACCACTGTATTTGCCAAGCTGGAGAACCACCATATCCCATGCTTCATAGCTGAATATCAATGGTAACCAGTAATCGTCGGTCCACTTCCTGTTAGGTGGTCATATTGGGTCAGGGGAACATGTGACATAATTCTAGTTGCGACCATTGAATTCGCCATGCTTGATTACTGCCATAACCCAGTTTCAAAGCTATATATTAATTATAGCCAGTAATCGTCAGTTCACTTCATATTAGGCGGCCATAGTGGGCTGGGAAAGCATGTGACATCATTCTAGATGCTATCATTGAATTCACCATGCTTGATGACCCCCATAACCCAAGTTTGAAAGCTATATATTAATTATAGCTAGTAATCCCAGTTCGCTTTCTGTTGGCGACCATTTAATTTCTTGTTGGAAGCTAACTTGGTTACTCAAAAAATGAAATATAAATCAACACCCCTGGGACTCCCTCTGGACAACATTTGGAGATTGCCGGTTAAGCGGTTCTCCAGCTAATTTAAAAGTGTAGCTAATTTAAAAGTGTCGTTTTCAACAGGAAGTGGTGGCCATCTTGGAAAAGTGGAAACTCAATAACAAAATGTCAATAACCACCACTGCCATCGCCTACAATCATAATTTGGTGGGTTTAGGTTGAATGATTTTCGAATGATTGAAGCTCACGGAAAGATTCCGCTCTCGCCAAGAAGAGGTGGCCATGTTGAAAATTTAGAAATTCGATGATGACATATCAACTGGGAAAAAACAAAAATTTTGCAGCATATATGCTGCAAGCCTAACTACCTAATCACATGGTAATCAAAGTCTAATTGATCACTACAGACAGCACTCAAGAAATTTGCGACAATTAGCGTTGAAGAGTTGCGACAATTAGCGTTGAAGAGTTGCGACAATTAGCATTGAAGAGTTGCGAAATTTGCGTTTTTGCGACAAATGGGGAGAGATTGCTGTGACAAATAGACAATTCCAACTTTTATATAAGATTATACATAGATATAAATTCACATAGTCATACAATTATACATAATATTATACATGCGTATTTTTTTAGCTTGGTTCTCATGGCAATGTGCGATGCTGAGTATATTTTTACTACATTGACATAGGGACGATGGTCAGATGGGGGCACCTTCGATGCCTGCCTGCTCACAGAATACTACTTTAGAGCGTGATGATTTGAATATTCCTGCAGCCAATCAGCTGCCAAGTACAGTATTGCACCCGTAGCTAATATTGTGTCACAATTTGTTGCGTTATGGCGCGTAGCACCTTAAGCTGAGAAACTAGCTTATTCAAATGACACCTACCAACATTGCAATAATGTATAGTGTGCAGTTTCACACCTCTACCCAATGCCAGTAGGAGACAACTGGGCTAAACACACAGGACTTGCATAACATGCATAGAGGAGACAACTTCATATACGATAAAAACATTATGTAGAGAAGACAACTTTTCATTATGAGCATTGCATTCTGCAGTTGTATCATTGTGTGGCTAATAGCCGACCTGCGTTCAAAGTGGTAGGCTATTTACTCATAATGACAATAGTCTGAGAATCTGCACAAGTTCTCAAGGAAATGCAACTCCCAACTCAATGCTAATTTTTATGGAATGTTATGTATGCTGGAACGGATGTAACATTGCCTAAGGTGATAGTTGGGGATGATGCCTTCCCACTTAAGACCTGGCTGATGAGCTGATGGCTGATGAGCTGATGGCTGATGAGACCGTATCCTGGAACAGGGCTCAATGAAGAAAAGACTGTATACAACTACAGACTAAGCTGCATACAACTACAGACTAAGTTGTATACAACTACAGACTAAGGTGTATAAAACTACAGACTAAGTTGCGCAAGGCGCAGCATTGAAAATGCTTTTAGAATCATGACTGTAAGGTAATAATATTTTTTTCTTTTCTCATAAATACAAAAAATAATTTTCTGTAATCCACATTTCATCGAATTAATTTGGTGTAGGTACATTCTGCAGAACAGATTGACCAGTCTTTATGTCAACAACAAAAAATTCCTAAGGGAAAACAACTCCCATGGGCTACCAACAGCATAAATTGAACCCAGTCTAAGTAGAACATGAACTCTTAGGCTGAGTACCGAACTGATTAGAATTGCAACCTCAGACCAGCCTAATGCGTGTATTGTGAAGTTCCACACCTCTGCTCCTAACCAGTAGAAGACACCTGGGCAAAAGACCAATCCTACTCAACGGGAGTCTTATAAACATTATATATTTCAAGCATTATCGAGTGGGCGACTCCCCCACTCTCCACTGCTACTCACACATTATTGTTAAACTCTGGCCCATGTTTTTCACTCTACGTCTAAAATTCCAAATTGTGAGGTTGTGAGATAGGATATTATGCCTCTGACTCCCAGTGAATACTAACTACTGAATGAAGTAAAATTCAAGGAGTTTTATTTCCCAGGTGGGAAATAAAACTCCTTGGTCAGTGAATGTCAACTGGATTGTCTACTAACTAAAATAAATAGTTGCTATCCATGCCAACACTAGTTGCAATTAGAGCTCAAAAATTGTATCGACATTATCGATATAGATATTTTCAGTGAATAACTACCACGTTCCTACTATCAGGCACCACAACAACCATTAAAAATGGAATTTTGCACCTAACTGCCAGCCACCAACCAATTATGTATCACTTTTGATTTGTCAGTGAAGTTAAGATTGATGATTTCATATTGCAATGATATTTTGGTTGGGAGTTGCCTCCTTTCCAATATTATTGTACAATCTCTCTTTATACTCAATATATCTTTCGGTAGATCTGAGAAATATCATCTCTTGTATTTATTATATGCTACCGAATGTGGTGGCTGGATTTTTATTACTAATCATTAACTTCAATTACCGAATAGTTTCACTGTTCAATTATTTCAGTACTATTCTGACATTTTTGGCATTGTTATGTTTCAAGTTATCTTCCCTTTATTATACTTCATCGTATTTTACTATAGTTACTGATCCTCGGCATCGCTAAACTCTTAGCCGACACTCACTTGAATTCCCGAAGGCGCAATCATGATTATCAATAAGAGGGTAGCCGAAATTATCTTCTCTCTTTATTAGTAGTTGTTAGGTATCGCTAGACTCGTAGATAATCACATGAATCCCCTAAGGCTCAATCATGATTATTAATAAGAGTGTGATTTACCGTATCCATTTATGCTCACATTCAATGTTCTCTACCAATTCCAAACCCTATATAACGGTTCACTATTCATCAAAATAGCAGCCATAGGTGATCACTAGCAAATCTAACATGAGTCCAACATTTATCTAGGCAATAATACCGCACAAGGCTAGTATTCTCTTATACAAAATGTTATCCGTTCACCAGTTAAGGCCCGTTAATAGTATTGCATGAGAATCCAAGCATCATGCACAGCGACCAATGATGTTCCGATTTTCATACAAATCAGCACTACTTATATAGTAGAAAAAGTTGCGTTGTCACCGGATGGTTACCAAGCAATGAGACTTATGTATACAATTCAATACAGATTTAAAAGGATTCAACAGGTAGTGAACAGCGTCCTCAGATTTGGTGTGATGACAAAAACAACTCAAAAATAGATTTGGCATACCAGTAATCACAAGATCGTTTGGCAATATGTTTGGCAAGTTAATAATCGTTTGGCATAATCGTTTGGCAAGATGGAACATGGACAAATTCACAAACACATGGCGGAGACAACTGCATAATAACAACATGTACAGCGATGCATCAACAATACGGATCCAACACCTGATGACAGGTTACTGAGAACCAGCAATATCTGATCAACAACAACGAAATTGAATGACCTCAACACATTTACAGTACATTGTCATTGTCAGTAAGAGGAGAGCTAATTTTGCTACAATATGTCATAAAATAAAATTTACAATCGACCTATAATTAACTATCCCACTCCACTCAGCTTTTCAAGATCCATGCAAGCTTCAAACATTGATAAAGGCTACTGTGACTGCAAAGTTACATATCATTATTTTCTATGAAACATTAAAGGAGCCATGTCACGCTTTTCATAATGCCACTATCAGATGGAGAAGAATGTTTTACATAAGTGGTGAACATTTCAAGTGTCTAGGTATCACCAAAACAAAGTTATCTACTCTAAACCAAATAACTGCCCTAAAACCCCTGAGGAGGCGACGCCCTAGGCAATGACATTGCCGTTCGGACCGG
The DNA here is from genome assembly GCA_027564295.1 of Himantozoum antarcticum. NCBI lineage: Eukaryota > Metazoa > Bryozoa > Gymnolaemata > Cheilostomatida > Bugulidae > Himantozoum > Himantozoum antarcticum. Next base: position 3,817 of record JAOQGN010180354.1, on the reverse strand, counting down.
ATGCGAGCTTCAGCCAGCGCAGTCTGTGCGCGCCCGCAACGTCTGCCGGGGAAACTGAATTGAAAGAGGATAAAGAGGTACTATGTTTGACATAGAACTCGACATTTCCGCTTCCTCCTGTAATATGCAAAGCGTTTCTTCTGTTATTTTAGCTCTCACATTTCCTATCTTGTTTTGCTATGTCTGATAGCGAGGAGTACACGCTGGAGAAGATTGTAATTGTAAAGGAAAAAGTTAGTTATTTACTGAAGTGCATATAAATGGCAACTGACAAATAGCTAACTTTACTGGCAAGTGCTGCGCATGATGTGGTGATAGCCAAAACAGCATTGACCTGTGCTAGATTCTTGAAATTTTGCTGCACAACCAACCTGGCGCATCCACCCTCAAAAATGTTGCAAGTAACCTGCACTAACACGACCTATATTAACTGTGGCGCGTCAATTTCAACTAACAAACATTTGACTTTCTCTATGTTTTTCCCCATTTCTGTCCATGTTTTTAAAAAGTTTACATCGCCGCTAAAAAATCTGATGCCTTCTCTGTGTGCCTATACAGTTTTTTTATAAACTCAAAGAGGAAACACAATAAATAAAAGCTTAAAATTTTTGTTTTATATATAAACAAAACGTCCAGCTTCATCGCCGCGGTAGTCGCTTCCGGGAGGAAATGTCATCACCTGGGGCTACCCCACCAGGGGTGTGTTTCAGGACAGGGTTTTGGTTTAAAGTAGATAATTTTATTTTGGTGATAACTAGTGACTTGAAATGTTCACCACGATGTAAAACAATCTTCTCCATCTGATAGCGGCATCATGAAAAGTGTGACATGGCACCTTTAAGTCTTACATCAATCACAAGACCTTTCTTAGTTTACCATTATGCAAGTCAGGAGAATTTGTCTTAAGTCATCCAATAGCCAAGCAATGTTGATGCATATACTCTTGCTAATCAATCAACAGTGCCTGCTGGTTTAAGAAAAATTCCATTTTCTTTATTACATGTATTTAAGTAAGTATTTTAGTCCAAAGAAAGAGTTAAGTTATATTCCTACAGACCGGGTATTTGAACTGATGAACCATCAGCCGAATCTAATTTGCGATATGTTTAAAAATCTCCGGACAGAGGTGAAATGTTTGACGGATGAAGTGACCAATGAGTCAAGTAGATTAGCGCGAAGAACCAATCAGCAGTACGATAAACTAATCATAGATTAAAGTTTGTTGACTAGTATCACAGGACCACGTCTATAAATAAAGTGCGGCTAATACTATATTATTGGAAAATGACTGTGTGGCTATTGAAATACTGCAGAGATTGTTAACAGTTGATCTGATGTCTTTAGGCTGCCAATCACGTGTTCTGTTACAATGCATATATGATTTTTCAAGAGCGGTATCTGACACGCCTTTCATGCTAGTGCTATGAATACTCGAATGTGGATTACCCAAGAACCATCCATTCCGTGTGAATGTAATATTAAAGTTGCAGAAAGCTGAATAATATTTTTAAAAAGTATGCAGGTTTCCCCTAGACTCTCTTGCATCAACTCAGCACCATCATCATTAAACAGTAACTCTGCATCTAATGCAGCGCAAGAGTAAGAGTTGAATTTTGTTATTGCAAGTTATCATGAATTTGCAATATTCTACATTTCCAAAACACAAACATTTGGAGGAGGAGAGTGGTTTTGAGTCACACTAATTATGACCTTAATAATGCCAATTTTCAATGAGCAGTAGATTTTCACAAAAATTGCTATGCTATAGCTTAATCACTCAAAACTATGGTAATTGTATCTCGATACTCGACCTTACAATACAGTGGATCTACACTCCAGGCATCCATTGATATACTTTGCTGGAGTACTAGACAAATAATCAGTGAGTTCCATGGATATAAATTTACAACAAAGAAGTGATACACAATGAGAGCCAACTCCCTCATTAATCAGCTACAGCAGAGACGATTTACTGAGATTTAAAGGCTATAAATGTCCAACTACTGTAATACCTTTGGCTACAAATCTACCCTATCAAGCTATCAAGTTGAAGACAGAGAAGAAAACGAAGAGGATTAAAGTGCAAACACAATAATCGTAGGAAGCTTCCATTACCAGCTATAATTTGGCAAATGCAAGGTTAATCAAAAATAAAACAAATGAGCTTTCAGCACTTATGGTTTTTGGAACAATAACCATTCTTCCAAAGATTCTAGCGCTATAGGAATAAATGAATCCTGGCTCAAAGACTATGTCCGTGATGACAACATTGCTTTCAATGGGTTTGATGCATTCCGAGTGGACAGAGAATCCATTACCTCAGGAAAGAACAGAGGAGGTGATTACCTCCGGCTAATAAATCAAAGACGGTGCACAAATACTGCAGTGCACAGACGATATAGATCAGCGGACTTGCTGCTCCTAGAATGCACACCGACTATCTTCCCAGAGAGATTACCATTATCAACCTAATAATAGTCTATTGTCCTCCTGATGTAGCCATTATTGATGATGCCGTAGAGAACTACAACACAACACATCCAGATGCAGCAACTATAATTGTTGGGGATTCTAACCATGTGAGGCTAAAACACCTTCATCAATATGTAAGCTTTAACATACGCAAAGATAGCATGCTTGATCCGTGCTACTCTAACATCTACAATGCATACAAGCCGTATAAACTTCCTCCCATCGGTACATGTGACCATCATGCAATCCAGCTGGCATAGTCATACATAGCGAAACATAAAAATTATATACGCGAAAGAGTCACCAAATGTATCATGGATGATGAGACAATAGATAAAAGTCGAGAATGATTTGAGACCACAGAATGAGATGAATTGTTACTTGAGAATATAGATGCATCTGTAGAAACAATCACTGATTATATATATCCTTCACCATCTCTTCTAAGTACATAGAGAAAATTTTTAGTTAAGCCATAGCAATAGACCTTGGCTAACTAAAGAAAGCAAAGGACTGCTAAGACGGAAACACCAAGCTAAAAAAGAAACTGATAGTGTAAAATGCAAACTGATCTGGTCTGAACTGAGAGGAAACTGAAAGGTCTGAAAAAAACTCATCAAAGCAGCCAATACAACATACAAGGACAAAATGTTGCATCAGATGTCTAGTAATAGTAAACAAGCATGGCAAGGTATTAAAGCTATGTCCCATCTAGACAAGAAAGTGTCATCATCATCTATTGACTTATCCTCAACAGGCCAGTTAAAACTTGCGGTTGAACTAAATAGCTTCTGCCAGGTTTGACTGCGAAGAAACTCCAACACAAGCCAGCTGTTAAAATTAGATAGCATCGACTTCTTCAGAAGTCACTGCAGCTATGAAGAAATGTAAGGCTGGGAAATCCAGTGGCCTTGACAATATACCATCATCTATTGTCAAAGCCTGTGCTTCGGAGCTTGCAGTGGTATTTGCACCACTATTTAATAGGTACTTGCAACATGGCTACACACCATCTCTCTGGTGCAAATCAGAGATCATACCTGTGCCAAAGAAACCCCATCCCAAGGTCCTAAGTGATTATGGTCCGATAGCATTAACATCGATAATTATGACATTTTTGAACATTTAATTAAAGATAGGCTACCAACACTTTTAAATATTTATGAGAATCAGTTTGTATATCGGAAGCACCGTAGCACCAAAGATGCTTGTCTGTGACCAGACTATAACATCAGGTCCCACCTAGAGCAGCCTAACGCTTATGTCCACATACTTTTGGTAGATTTCTCTTCTGCTTTCAACACCATATTACCACAGATTTTAGTCAATCGCATTCATCACTAGA
>JAOQGN010180243.1:0-11044 GCA_027564295.1 Himantozoum antarcticum | reverse complement strand
ATAATAATAATAATAATAATAATAATAATAATAATAATAATAATAATAATAATAATAATAATAATAATAATCATAATCATAATCATAATCATAATAATAATCATAATCATAATCATAAAATAACGTATTTGAATTAATACTTTTAAAACTGAATCCTAAGTTATGCCACAATTTGTGCATAACTTATTTTAATGATTATTCTTTTTATTATTACTATTATTATTAATGCGTATTTTTATTAATGTCATTTTAGTCATCATCATTTCAATTGTAAGGACTCAAAACTCTGGACTGTTTGCAGCTGCACTTTCGAAACAGAGTGTCCGTGGACCGTGGGTAAGAGAACTTAGGCAATACAGGGGGTAACCAATGTCCTAACACAAAGCTCCAACCGCAATCTTCAAACACTTATTTACGAAAAGCAAACAACATCAGTTACGAACAGTCCGGATTTCAGATTGTCACATTGCTGAATCTTTAAAATTTAGTTCAGGTTTTTATACAAACAAGCATTTTCACTCTCTCAGTATTAGGCTCAGTTTACACTGGAAATGGGCCATATGCAAACCGATGTAGGGGGAATAACCGAAGCAATGCAATAGCAAAATTGCAACGAAATTGCGCTGTTCGCACTGCATTCTTATTTGTAATTTCATGGAGTTTACAGTGTGTTTACATGGAGTTTACAGTGTGTTTCTCTTTTCTTTCACCTTTGGAAATATATTCGTTTTGCTTCGGGTTTCCATGTGAACATTTACATTGCCCTTTGATGTACACACTACAACATTTCAATGAAAACGTATTCTTGTAAATCAGGCCTTAATCTAGCATAATATTTTCTTTACTGGTATTACAAAAGGAAGTACCTGCAGTATATTGTTGCGCATTGTGAGTTGTGACAGCCTGACACATGCCATTCTCATATGCATTGCCGCCAAAGACAGAAGCTACCTGCAGCAATCACACAGGCTATCTGCAAAGATGCGTGGGTTCGAGACTCGCTTACCACCTGAAAGTTTTCATATAAAAAGGTTTTTCTGCTTGCCGATTGGACCAATGATAACATCACGGTATCCACGGGAGTGGACAACTCTGGAACAGCTGCACTGTTGAATTACTGAAAACAATACATTGACCTGGTCAGCAAATGCTATTATCATAATATAGCATGGGTAGCATAGGCTTATACGCAAAGAGCCATAATTTAGTTCTGAGGTTGTTAGGAGAGAAGTACCTAGACAATTCTGCAGGGTAATACATTTCCAGAGAGAACTATCAATAAAGTATCTCAATTCATATTATTCCTAACTAATAGTTTATGAATATTTACTAAAACAATATTGGAAATAATTTATGGAGAATTTTTTATTATTACTATTATTATTATTATTATTTATTATTATTATTACTTATTATTATGCATTTAAGTCTATAAGATTATGCATACTTTGGTTATACCGTAACGTAACGTATGGAACATTTAATGTGACCTACAACTCACCAGCTCTTACACCACCTCTGATTGGAGCATTTAATGGGACCTACAACTCACCAGCTTAGCTCTTACCACTTCTGATTGAAACATTTAATTAATGTGACCTACAACTCACCAGCTCTGACACCACCTCTGATTGGAGCATTGAATGTGACCTACAACTCACCAGCTCTGACACTACTTCTCCTTGAGCCTCCCTCATCTTGTCTAGACATGGTCTTCTTCTTCCATTTCTTCTTATCTATGGCAGCAGCTGCCGATGAGTCAGTGTTGGAAAGCCCGTGACTGCTGGATAAGGTGGACCTCTTGCCCAGACCACTCGTGGGTTTAGCGGAGCTCCTATCCTTCATCTTTGGCATACATAGCTTCTAGCCAGTAAAATAAGGAACCTGCATAACAAGGAATAGAAAACTTGGTAATCTTAGAACTTACCGAAGTAAAATAGTTGGTTAAATTTGGAATGGCTAAATCTCTCCTGTTCCAAACTAAAGGCAATGGGATTACTTATGCAACACACGTAAAACCGGATACATTACAAATTCCCAAACCGGCATTTTCTGGGAATGTAAGAGTAAGAGCAAGGTTATACCTAAGAAGCGAACAGTTTCATAAATTATACTTACTAGCCTTTGTTTTATGTCCCAAGGGTATCATCATGCACACACTCACAAGCGCTGATATCACTGGTGCCAGGTTTGAGATTTACAGGCTATTATAAAACGATGAGAAACTGAATCTCCCTCTGCTCTCTTTACTACATTCAAGGTGGAGAAAATCCATGCCGATGCCGTATTGAACTCTTGATGGTTGCTGGCAATGATGTCTATGATTTATCCCTTGTGTTAAAACTCAGGCTAATTAGACATTATAGTAATTACTATATTGCATTACATTATAATTACTACAGTTTATATAGCCAGCAGGAGGTGCTTAAAGTAATTGCAACTCCATTATAACAGCAATATTAAACATTATGTAATCACTCTAACAGTGTCAGGACAAAATGTATTAACAATATTAGCTATATATATAATTATTATGCATCTAATCCACGGTGCCGATCACCTAGCACCTTGCCTGGATAACAGGCTCCCTAAAACATATAAGTGCATCAGACTCTCTCCTCCCCATTTCCTTAGTCCAACAGGTAGTGAGCGATTACTTCAGCATGCCTGAGAGAGCCTGAAAGACAATGCAGGGTCACACCAACTCGGTATCAGGTTTTCAGACTATAAACCAGCAGGAGCAAGGAGCGATTAGGACCAGTTAAAATACAAAGTATCCTAGCTGTACCACAGTTAGTTAGCTAGAACTTCTCATCCCATCGCTGAGCGTCCAGCAATTTTCTCATAAATGTGTGCTGCTGAAAAATGGTATTACTTTTGGTTGCTACTTAGCTTCTTTCTTGGTTGGCTATGGGTCACAGGTAGACCTGGTTCTGGTAGCCATTGGGTTACACTGTGGTACTGGGTCCAGGTAGCCTATGGATTACAGGTAGTTCTTGGTCCTGGTGGCAGAGGAGCTACAGGATTGATATTCGGTCCTGGTAGCCGTTGGGTTACACGTGGTCCTGAATGCCGACGACTTGCCGACGGTTGCATGTTGCCCTGGGCCCTGTACTGCTGGCTGAGCAGTTATAGTTACAATTTACAGCGCTTCAAGGAAGAGCTTCCAATATCTTCATTTACCTTGGCGAACTCCATTAGTTTCTTATACAGTCAATAGCCTCCAGAGGCGTGGACTAAAGTCTCTACTGGCTTTATATTTCAACTTCACTATTTTAAATCATGTCAGTGAGAGTGGGCATAATATTCCTAAGTGTATTTCTGTGTGACAAACGTTAATTTTCTCCTGATGATAAAATCCTTAAATTTCATACAGCTGAATAAGTGGTTCGCAGAAAATTTAATTTGAGTGAGACTAAAGGCTAGAAACTTGTTCTTCAAATAAAATGATTGTTTGAACGGTCTGTTTAACATCGGGAAAAAGAATTAGTTAGTCCTACTGAATAACGAAAATAATGCTGTCACTGTAAATCTACCATAATCCATGTGTATTGTATCAAATGGAGCAATGGAATATACACAGAATATTTTAAACCAACAATAAATTAATGTGAAGAACAGGAAAAACTCCACTCAATCAGGTTGCACCTGTAACACTTCCTCATAACATTAGCATATTAGGTGACTTATACCTGCTGACAGGTACCCAGACTTAGTTTAACATGCTACTTACCACAATATAGAGGAATGTTGTTGGAAGTAATTGCCGTTACTTCGTTCACCAAACTCAACAGCAGTTCATGAATCTTGTACCTCCGAGGCAGACAGCTCTGTTTTACTGTCTTTAATGCTAAGCACCATTAGTATGTCTCACCGTGAATTAATCTATAATTCACTAAGAATAAATACTCGACAAACGCTAATGCAATCTTGAGTTATTTAATACGAAAAATCATCCAATGTGTAGGAGAGCATGCGACAGCACTTAATAAATAGCTGCCAACTACTTCAAATACTCCAAACTCAGCAATGTTCAATATTACAATCCAGTAGCTTGTCTGCTGTTTGGAGGTGAGCTAGAAATGTGCTGACTGCTGACTTAGTTAAATACTAGTGCTGCTGAAATGTGCTGACTGCTGACTCAGTTAAATACTAGTGCTGCTGAGAATATGAAGTGCTGTAAATTATTATGATGATGCTGCACCTATAATATAGTCTATAAAACTCTATACTATAGTCTAGTATACTGATTGAATTATTGTCTGCTGAGCAAATGTATTTCAGCATCGGATAATGTGCTGCCCTTCACAGTTCCGTCCATTGATCTAAATTGTGTGATTAAATTATTGTCAGCAAACTCGGTTCAATAATAGCAATTATTATGTGTATATGTAGATGTAGGCATGTAGCGCTGCTGTGTGTAGTGGGCACAGAGCTTATGTTTATATAGGTTAACAACATATAGACAGTGATATATCCAGGAAGTGTCAATTGATAGAGAGATGTAATATTTAAATGGTTCATATATCCGCAGCAGAATCAATAACAAGAATGAATAACTACTATCCCAATCCAAGCCCCACCTGCAATGTTCCACTGGAGATAGCGTGTGGGATATGATATTCCCATTCATAGGCAACATTCCTAAGCAAATGCCCACGTAACTATTTAATTTCACTCCAAAAATAAAAATTATAGCATGATATCTTTGTGGCAAATCCATGGTATGCTATGTTCATACAGTTAGGTGAAATGTTGTACTTTTTCGGTTTATCTTAGTTTGGAGTGACTGCACTGCTGAAGAGTACGACTTCTCAGCCAGCGAGTGTGCTTTCGTGTCAAGGCTATAGCAAAGAAGTTCAGAGCTGGACCTATTCACGGTCACATGTGGCCTTTAGAACTTGACTGATGCTGAGGTTTACAAACTCTACGCATTTTAGTTGCAAGGTGTCAGTTCTGCAAATTCGTTGTGTCATATTCATGCCCAGGCAAAAATCTGACAATAATAATATCAAATTTTAGTGGCATATGGAGTAATTAAATATATATACATTATGGACTACTAAGATATTCAACAGCGGCTTTTTCACGAGAGACGGCGGGAGACAGACCAGTAGCACTTAACATTAAGCAGCCTGCAACTTTTCCTGGCAGTTTAATCGGCATTATTCATGTGTTGCTGCCTCAAAAGCATGCTAGTCCTCCTCCTAGCTCCAATGTATGTGTCCCTTCCTAACAGTTTAAGTTATTTAATATCGACAATGCAAATAGCTAATGCAAGTTAATATTAGACAGCAGTGCTTAAAATATAGATCTGTCGAGTGTGGCACTTGTATCATACATGGCGTTCCACTAATTACAGTTTTACTCTACACAAAAAGTAACTTGGGTGACCGGTAACCATACTAACCAAGCTTCCACCGATTCTTGAGGAGCGTGAAGCAAATGATTCCTGTCAAATTAATAGCAGAGAGACGAGAGGTGAAATAAATGCATCTATCATTAGGTACATTAATTAGGCACTCGCTTTATTAGATCTAACTTCGGAGTTGTGTCTCTACTAAACTGCTGTGTTAACCAAAACTTGTGAAACCATAAAATTATAGCATAAAAATATTGTGTATTAGTCATTATTACAAAAATGTGTTATAATTATAGACAAATCATAATATATTCTGCTTCTTCATTACGTATCTCATTTGCTCAATGTAAATAATCAATAATTGTAACAAGGTCTCAATTGCATGCATATAGCATAAACATTGGTAATGTCAAAGTATCAATGTAACCTGACCATAATGTAACATGACCATAATGTAACATGGCCATAATGTGATATGACCATAATGTAACCTGGCCATAATGTAACATGGCCATAATGTAACATGACCGTAATGTAACATGGCCATAATGTAACATGGCCATAATGTAACATGGCCATAATGTAACATGGCCATAATGTAACATGACCATAATGTAACATGACCATAATGTAACATGGCCATAATGTAACATGACCATAATGTAACATGACCATAATGTAACATGACCACAATGTAACATGACCATAATGTAACATGGCCATAATGTAACAGGTTTGGACAGCAATACAGATGATCATGAAAAGACAACTCCAGTTGCAATGGGACGTGTAAAACTTTCCTAGTGTACAAGTTACTGATTAGTTTCTGCATCGAATTCTAAAATATGCAATTCAAATAATGACAAATCTTGGGACATCAATTATAGTTTAAAAGTATAATTATAATTAAAATGTGACTATTACTAAAAGAGCTTCTCATCTCTATTTATGAGACACCTTCATGTATTTTTGAATTACATGCATATCAGTTTGAACATTGAATTTAGGAAATTATAATTGTAATTACTTACACAAGCATTGACAAGAGCGCTTGTGTAAGTAATTACACGTATAATACACACAATGCGATTGATGCCTACAAAAATTAACATTTCTCGTGTGTAACAACAAAAAATAAATACAAATTATAGACAGTTACAGCATAAATTGCGACAACTCACGTCTCACTTTCAAACTCATTTAAATTTGCAACTTGTGGGGGTGCGGGCACGCAGTAGTACTGGTCTACCACAATATGTACATACATGAGATACCCATATAGACCCATGCATATGTATATATACATACATGAGATACCCATATAGACCCATGCATATGAAGGTCTTTGGACTTTGGGCACACCTAGCCGTTACTTTAGACATGACAATTACTATCAAAGAAGATAAAGGAGATCGAACTTTGTCACTAATTTTGTATGGCGCTAAGTCAGCCATGTTTCGTCACTGTCTGTCTGTCTGTCACTGCCAAAACTGCCTCCCTCATTATCTGTCTCTCCTATAATAATATATTGGTCTATGCCGTATGATGACAGACTATAGATTATAAAAAATGCCAAGTCTATTAAAATAGAAGTAAAACATGAAATGCAATTAATAATTAATCATCTTGTATAACACTAGTAACCAGTTATGCTGTCTGACTGGTTTCAGGCCCAACTAATTGCATTATTATTATCATGATAGCTGCTGTTCTAGTAGTGTTCTTTTCTTTGACCAATTGTCAGTGTCACACATAATGTAAGCTAGCACCACAATCTTTTTCGCCAATATGCTATTAATAAACCGAGTTAAACCATTTTAAGTTCATATGCTATAAACCGAATTGTACAAAACAATTGCAGCGAACAGTTGAAACGGGAGTTGTCTTCTTCCAACATAATTGCAACAAACCAGTAATTATAGCACTCCCACCATGGCAAGCGGTCGATCCAACACGAGCCGTTTCATAACTCAAGCATAATATGTTGCGAAATGCAGGCAATATTGACAAATAATAACTACTATCCCATTCCAAACCCGACCTGCTGTTCCATTGGAGATAGCGTGTGGTGTATGCAATTCCCATTCATAGGCAGCATTCCTAAGCAAATGCCCACATATCTATTTTATTTCAATGCGAATGTAAAAATTATAACATGATATCTTTGTGGCAAATTCATGGTATGCTATGTTCATACAGATAGGTAGTCTGTCCTTACAAGCTTTGTCAAATGCGAAATTGTCCCCCACAGTGAGTTCGGGCTCCCAGAAATAAAGTTTGTTTCTGGGGACCCGATCTCATCGTGGGGGCAAACCGCATTTGACAAAACTTGTAAGGACAGGCTAACAGATAGGTGAACCGTTGTACTTTTTCGGTTTATCTCAGTTTGAAATGACTGCACTGCTTAAGAGTACAACTCTTCAGCCACCAAGTTTGCTTTCGTGCCCAGGCTAGAGCAAAGAAGTGTAAAGCTGGACCTATTCACGACGGTCACATGTGGCCTTTTGAGCTTGACTGGTTTACCAACTCTACGCATCTTAGCCCTACAACATTGTTAAATTTACAGCAAGCTATAAATAAAGATTGCTGTAAATTTAATAATGTTTTCTCTTAGAACTTGGTAATGGTAATAGCCGTAACTGTATGCAACTGAGTTCTCATAATATAGTATTTCCCAAATCAATGTCTGAGTAGCAGGGATCACAACAAATTTGGGTGTAAGTGCTAATCCATCTATTAGGTTCTTTCAGTCTTGCAAAACCCAAAGCCCAAGTCCCAAACTCCCAAACACCATACCTATTGATGTTTGGGTTTTTGCAAGACTAAACAAATCTGATAGACAAATGTGACTCTATTGTAGCTGAATTTAAAATAATAATAAATGTCGGTTTCTTTGTATGCCATTATGTGAACTGGAGGTCTTGCCCACGATGTATGTACACATAATGTAATCTGATTATAATAAATTTGAATAGGAGCAATTAAAGTTGAAAGATTGCAATGGTCTAGCTATTTCAGCCTTAAGCCGGTGGCAACCTTTACAAGATGTTAGACAGCTTGCTTAGTCAAGACAGATGTGATTGTTCTATGAAATACTATGTATATATATTTACATATATATAATATTTAATTGTTAACTAGTGGTACTCGGCATTCGTGTATATAAATATGTGTATATATGTACGACACTAAAAGTGCTCAACACTAAAATATAGAGCTATGTATGCTATAATAATAATACAGTTCCGATCACTTTATATACTACTCTAATTTATTCCACCACCATCGGTTTCATTTATATAGTTTGCAATCATCAGGAGCATTAGCAATGAAACAATTAAGGCTAAAAGCTTGGATGCGACTTGTACTATAGAAGGTAACACAGAAAAATTGTGAAAGTATGAAGTTATTCAATGAGGGAGTCATGCCTAAAAAGCTTGATGGAAATCATGTAATTGCTGGAGCAGTGAACATTAGAAATCTTGATGAAATCATTGAGGCTAAAAGCATGGATATAATTTGTACTACAAAATTTAACAAAAAAAGATTGTAACATAATTATTATAAAAGTATAAAAATCAATTAAGCTATGGATTTTTAAGCAAAATTGTATATTTAATTTTATATTCTGTCTAGAAATTATTAGTGCATGGCACGTCTTATTGATCAGAAAACAAATATTGCATAAAATAGGAATGATAATTGAAATAACATATTCACTATAGAAATGATCGATAGAGAGAGAGAGTTGAACTATAAATTAGCATTTAGTGTGGGAATGTAAAAGGAATCAATAATTCAACATAAAAACAACTAAGAATATTATCATTATTATTATTATTATTGACAGTTTATTGTACGGGGTGTAAAAGAAATATAATTATGTCATAAAGTAGCAATGACTAAAACAAAGGATTTATCAGGTAGTTCGAAACTTGAGTTGAAACAGCCCTGGTCCAGAAGTTCATGAATGCCCGAAGGCCGAGCAATACACCAACGAGCTGGCGTCCCCAATCAAAGGCCACCATCGTCCCACAGACGTCGAATAAAAAGCGACAATCATGATCGTAAAAAAACACACAAATGTGATCCTGTAATAGCATCTAAAATAAAGCATCAACAAATAATGTCCCACATTAAACAATATGGGGTTTGCTACCGTATAATAGTGTGGTTTGCACTTTCGGACGATTGAAATCAATGATTTTTACAGATCACTTTTCAATTTTAAGTAGCTCTTTTATGCTTGAACATGATGAGCTGAAAATTATAGGAGCACAAATTCTAATGTAGTTTAGAGATTTATATCAGATTTTCACTGAAATTTCAATTTTCAATTGAAATTCAATGAACACACCTTCATTGAATTTTCACTGAAAATTAATTTGATAATAAATAATTAATTTTATTAATTAATTTATTTATTATTTATTAATTAATTATTTATTAATTGTTAATTTATTAATTTGATAAAATTAAGTTGATAATAAAATAACGAGTTCCACATTCACTCTGATGTGAATACAACACTAATATTGCCTCTCCTGATAAGGGATAATAATAAATATATAATATATATACAGTACAAATATAATCAATATATAAACTAGGGTTGCTGATTAATCGTGATTAATCAATTATTAACTGAGATTAATTAGTTTGAATATTAACTAAATCAACTTATTTGATTACGATTACTCGTCCTGTTAGACAATGTATATTTGAGCATATTTGCTCATGGCTTTCTTATTAAATAAAGGTTAAAGGTTAAAATCCGTTTGTTGTCTCAAGTGAGAAATATTGTGACCCAAGGCCAAGGCCGCCGTATACGGCGCCCGCTTTGCTCTCAAATAAGGGCTGGAGCGGACCCAGGCATCTTTCAGGTTCAGAACCTTGCCCAGAGGCATTTAGCATTGATATCACGGAGTGTCCCACAATCACTTCATTTTCTTTACAAATCAAGTAAACTGGCACACATGGGAATCGAACCCGAGTCACCAGCGTGACGTCCGTGTCCTCATCCATTGAGCTATCCCTACTCCCATTATCTTTAACGTGGTTCAGTTAGTAGAAGTGAAAATGTGAGTACACAATGCAAGGCTAACTGTGATTGGCTAATGAATATGTGTAGCATTGTAGGCGATGGTAATTGGGAAAATTGAATATACAAGCAAACATTTTGAAGGTACTCTCATCCATATTGAACATACAATAACACATGGGTACAAAGGCCAATCCCAGCACTAATTATTGAACAACAGAGCCTCTGAAATGAACATCAGATTATACAAATAACGGAGCCAATTTTGAAGCAAATGGCGGAGATATTGGCAATAACAAAGAAATGCAAATTTAAACCTAGAGATCTTAAGTAATAAACAATAGGATACAAATTTGCAGGATAACGTTCATTTTTAACATAAGAAGATTTTTAAGATAAGGCAGCCTGAAGTGAACATGATAGATTTTTACATTTCTATGCATTTTTTACAACAGTGTTCCACATTGGATCAATTTTAAAATGTTGAATACCGTCATAACCATTTAGATGCAAATACAACAATATACTAGTACGTTGCTATAGAGTCACAATATTGTAATGGAATTTGCTGTGCCACTACGCGTTCGTACACTTTCAAGGTTGCACCTATAAACTTGTAGCATTAATGGATCGAAGCAATA
>JAOQGN010180132.1:0-11044 GCA_027564295.1 Himantozoum antarcticum | reverse complement strand
TTAAGTAGTGAATGCGGCTATCATTTCATGATCAACAAGTACCTGACACAAAATGTACCCCTGTATCCACACCACGTGCCCAAAACCATCCAAAGTGCTTGAAATAGTGTTTGATCAGTATAATCTTTGTGAATAAGATGACTAATATAATTAATTTTGCTGAATTAGTTGTACAATTTCCAAATAACCTCTGAGTAATATTTGTGTTACATACGTCGCCACTCAAAAGAGGGGTACAATGGACAGCTTATACTTTGAATCCCATTGGTGAGATTTCCTCAATATTTTTTTCTTAAGTCGATTACCTTATGCATATAATATATACAAAATTTGAAAATTATTGCTTCACTTCTAATTTTGGAATTCTGTTGAACTTGCGTGTACTGTTTAGAGCAAAAAGACCCATATACACACAAGCATGTCATTGTGTAAAAAATTCACTTCTATAAAATGAGATGTTTATTATAATCTTGCTTTAGAAAATTAAAAATACATTTTGGCCTAATTGTAACCAAATAGATGATATTAGTGCAATTACTGGTTTCTTCATACTTTGTACGTGCTGCTCTATTTCAGGGTGACGCCGTAGTTGCATTGGTATTTGGTAATGGTGATTAAGCCAGCAAATCATCTAATGGCTGTCTACTGCGGTTGTAAGATAAATAATACAGAAAGTATATTATGTTGTATGGAGTTGTACCTTCGCAACGTCATGCTTTTTCATGTACAATTGTTAGACTCTGATTCATTGCTGTTAATGAATATAATATGTTAAATATATTAATGTTCTAGTGTTATCAATTAGTCAAGTTTTTGTGACTTAAATTATTCCTGCAAATTTAAATTGCCACGTTTTTCCCAGGGTTTTTGTAGATCATTGGATTGATGAAAATACTGTTGGTGTTTCCTGGTTGTAAAGTAGGACTAATAAACAAAATTGCATATAATTGTCTTCGGCGGTTCATTAAATTTGTCCAACGCCGACATTTGCTGAAAGTAACAGTTCTTGCTTCAAATTGTGTTTAAGTTTAGTTATTATTCATTTTGTAGCAAGCACAGCAGTTAAAGGCATTACATAACCACATTGAAGATGAAATGCAGCATATGCATTCAGAAATTAACAGATTAAATGAAGAAGTAAAGCGTAAACAGCTTAAATTAGACAGATTTAAGGAGGAATTGCAGGCGAGCAAGTCATCATAACAGTAATGGGTTGCTTGTGTGTAGAATCATATAATGTAGTAGATAATTATATCTGATGTGTCCTGAACCCTGTCAAACTGAATTTTGTGCTGCCACATTACTTGATATGGAGTTGGCCGCGAGCCCTGTTGTTGTTGGTATTAACTTTATGACTGATACCAAAGCGGTTGCTGTGCTATAATACTTTATGATTGGCTGATTTATAATATAATATACTGTTATTATACTCACATAATTATGAGCACTGTATATTTTACGTTATTGTGTAGCTGCCGACCCCTGGATACTAAATGCCTATTAGTCTTCTTCTGCACATTCTAAATCTAAATGCTCTAAATCTAATGCCCATTGCAACCTCGTCCACCGCATGACTGTCAATATTGGTTTGTTAATTTCGGCAGTACACTGCTCTAGGTTAGCGTATTCATAATTATTTTCCAGTGGAATGTATTTGGAGTTGCTCTCTCTTGTCTCCTGCTTTGTGTTCTTTCAACCATGCAGTGTGGGTAAATTATTCAGCTCACATTACATCACTTGGTACAGTATATACGAGAGAAAAGAGGCGTGTACTTATCCCAATGAATACCAGCTGATCGCAGGAAGTAATAATAAGCTTCGCCTGCGAGCTAGCAGGATAATGTACTAACTGACTGTATTCTTTGGCTGGGGTTTGCATTGGACAGTACGCAGTGTTCTGATTGATTTTGGAAGCCTTGAATCATTTGGAAGACATATTATTATGATCAGCTGTCTAATTAGGTGTCAAATACAGCATGTAATGTCCTGCTGACCAAAGTTATGATCTCACACTCACAGACTAAATCAATAGAATATGCTCAAGTGATTATTGGAAGCCTTTTTTGCCTACTGATACTGATCAATTACGAATCACGGATCAATCGTAGTCCTGGATGCTTCATTGATTTATTCGCTTGTTACATGTTACAATGCTACTCTCCCATACCAGGTAACTATCCATATATATTATCACTTCTTCTTTTGATTGCAAACTTCCAATTTGTGAGAGCCGCTGATTTTTATGTATGTGCATCGTTCATTGCAGTATAGTTGAGTTTACATAGGCCGGTCCAGTTTCAGTTAATTAATAATAAATAAACAATTTCAGCTAACCAACATCTTTTCCATATTATTATGAAACGAGACTGCAAAGTGACCCAATGCGCAGGCGTCTCGTGCATAGCGAGTGATATTTGAACATGTTTACAGAAAACTAGTAACCATTGCCAATATTATTGGACAGAATGTGCACACATGAGCAACAAGACAGCCAACATGGCGGAGCAATGCAACACTGTTTTGTTGAACACGTTTTGCCTCCGACTCGAATTCCATGTCGCTCCGTCTCGCCTTTTACACTGACCTGATTTAGACAAAATTCTCAATTTTTCCGAAATTGGTGTCGGCGGTGGCCTGGTATGAACTTAATTTTAAAGTAATCGTGAACCCAATAGTAGGACTGAATTTGAACATGCGTGTAACTGTAGCTATTTTTGAGATAGTGCTCGAGATTTTTTGAGAATTCTTTTGCAGAACAACTTTGGATAACAGAAATTACTGCTGGGATCCTGATTGAGCTTACGTCTACCATGTAGAATTAATAGACACTTCTAGAGCTTTATGGGGTACTATTAGATAGTGTGTAAAAAAGAAAAGAGCTCATATAAATTCAGATTATACTACTGTAGTATAACATATTAATGTGAGTTGGCAATAATTGTTTGCTGGTGCAGCAGCTGACAGTTTAGGTCTCGAATAATTATGTTAACGAAAGATAGCCAGTCTAACATGCTTTCCTTAATAACTATTAGTGTACCAAACATACACTGGCAATCTAGTGTACAATGTGAGTTAGCCATTGCCTTGTCTGACCATTAGATAACTAGTCCTACTAGTGCGGCTTTCACACTAGTCAGAATTTTGCTGCCAGATAAAATATGTATATATATTTATAGTTTTGTAGTGTGCCACAGCCCACAACTGACTTTTGCAACGTCAGGCTTTTCATTAATTACGCCTTGTGTAATGTAAAGGAAAGATTGAAAATTATCCAGACTTTTTGTCCTTCGCTTCATTATAAGACGTCGCACATAAAATTGGTTGTCCTAGTCCCATTTATGATTTATTATAACTTGATCATAATAATTATAAATATACACCATTATGTCATCTGCAGCAAATTACTGGCTAGTATAAAATTTGTCAGGTTTTAGTGAAATAAAGATTACAGAGACATACTAACACAATGGCACTAATAGAAACATACTAAGAGTACGATATAACCATACCACTAACAGAGACGTACTAAGAGTACGATATAACCATATCACTAACAGAAACATACTAAGAGTACGATATAACCATATCACTAACAGAAACATACTAAGAGTACGATATAACCATACCACTAACAGAGACGTACGTACATACAGGATTTACTATTGCTTTGATTCCGTAAAACATTGGCAGAAAAAGTGAGCTGATACAAAATATTTTCGTGTGACAATTTAAAAGCAACCAGAAGTTCATGCAAAAAGTGTGGTTTATTGTGCCACAGCCGTCAGTAGACAACTTTTTATGGTTTTTGATTTATTAGTAGTCCAGACGGTTGCTTCCAGTTCTTCTTTGTGAATGTTTTAATGAGATTCACTTCCCACTTTTTGTAAATGTATTACAGGGACATCAGGAATTAGCTTCCACTTCCAGTACTGCTTAGCATTTAATGATACGTTATAGGCTTGTATCTGCTGTAGCCTACAGAACAGGACTAATCTACATCAGCTAGACCTAATTCAGTTATCTGTTGTTCAATCAGAGAATGCCCTTCCCTAGCTTTGAGAAGGTCACTCTTCTTCAGATCTAGTATTGAGAAAAGCAGTAATCAGTTATGCCTGCATTCCACCAATATCTTTGTGATAATTCGATTACAAATAATTTCCCTAGTTTCCCCTGTAATTCTATGCTGTTGAAATGACTAAATTGAGTAAGCTTCTTTGTTGCACAAAACTGGAAAAACTGACTCGCACTAACTAACAGCATGTTCACTTTTCAGCGAAAGGCTTGTACACTGATACTCATCTCCAGTTCCACTATCACACACAATACTAGCATCACTAATACTCATCTACTGTCAGTAGCCCAGCATGTCTATATCAACCTAATCGTGACGGTTGTTGTCCTCTACTGGTAGCTGTGACTGCCTTATGGTATATGTATATAAGTATCCCATGTGATGTCCGTTGCCAAAATACCAAATGTGAAGTCCATAGAAAATCCCAACAAATATTAGTAGATAAAATTTCAGGTGCTTATTTGAATATTTCTGCTGATAGCTGGCACCTTTGGTTTGATTCCGTCTATTGCACTCTGATGTGTATAGCTCTGGTCGGAATTTGGATTTCGGGATTCGACTCGTTTTTCAATAATATAAATCTCTAATTACACATGACTACAATTCCAGTACCTGCATATATATTATAACAGTATACATGTACATTATAGGTGTACACATACACCTACAACATAGCCACGTATGGCGGGTAAGGCTATTGCTACTCAGACCGGACCTTGGCGATGGCTGTGGTAGTAGGTGCACCTCATTAGATTTGCATATACTTTCATGACTCTTGGCTAGGTTGCATTCTCCTAAAGTTGTACGCACATGTTGTATGACCGAGGCAGAGCCTATGCAATATTATGTCGATGCTATACGCCATGTTACTTGCTAGGCGTGAACAATGTGGTAAACCAATCCAAACTGAATATTAATAATAGGAGTAATGTTTAGACTAGTCACTTCCTCTTTTCAACTAATTTACACATAATGGAATAATATGCACCCTCTACTAGCCCTTCCCTATGGAATACTGACACTTGGAAAATTACTGTTTGAAATAGTCTGTTTCTAGATTGCGATTTGGGGTTTTATAGGCACACATAGTTGCCCCCACCTGTCTAGTGCTTTTTCGAATAGACATGGATTCTTCCCATAGATAGACATAGATTCTTCCCATTCTGTCTATTCTTCGAATAGACAGTAATTTTCGAATAGACGTGGATTCTTCCCTATCATGATGCCAACTTGTACCAGACAATGCAAAACTGCTGCTTGACACTGCCAGCTTATCAAGCTGTTATTGTTGCTAAAATTAAAAAATGCCAAAGAGTGAAAATCACTTTGTTATACTGCCCAGTGTTTATCAATAGGACTTTCGGTTTCCGTGTCATCTTTCAATCAGATCACTATGCGGTTTTTTCAGTGATAACTTTGTGATTATATTATGTATTATATAAACTTATATATTATATAAATTATGTAATATAGTTATATAGATTATATATTAAATATAAACTTACTTTTGCTCTGTTGCAGTCAGATTTAACTGTTGCTGACGTAGGAGTTTAGTACACTCGTAGACCGTAGTCATGTCAGCTAATGAGAGTCGATCTGACGGACTCACTACTAATGACAGTGAGTTAACATTACTAGACTCTGAAACAGCCATCACCAGTAACACTTGTACTGACACTAGTTGTGGAGTTGGATCTTGCCGTCCAAAATGGCTCCAACGATTTGCGAATGTTAAACTCTTTACGGCTGTCTTGTGTATATTAGGCTGTATAAATGGTGCTATATCAGCTAGCTATCTACCTAGTGTGATTACCACTATAGAACGGAGATTTGAATTTGGAAGTTCGATAACAGGACTAGTAGTGGCTTCATATGAAGTGGGGGCTACGATTGCTGTCATAGTTGTCAGCTATTTCGGCAATAAACGAAGTATACCGGTAATAATTGGGCTTGGAACTCTACTTGTTGGTACCGGCACTTGCTTATTTGCTCTACCGCACTTCATCGCTGCTCCATACTCATCGCTGTTGAGCAACGAGGCGAACAGAAGCTCTAAAGACGTGTGTCTCACAGACATATCATCATATCGTAACTCACCAAATTTAGATTTCTGTGGTGCCAATGAGTTGAGGTCTGGCAGTGAACTATATGTTATAATATTTGTTATCGCACAGTCTTTCATAGGAATAGGCAGCACGCCTATTCTTACACTTGGATTATCCTACATAGACAATCATGTAACTAAAAAGAAGTCTCCTCAGTACCTAGGTAAGTACCTTAGTAATAATATTGAGTTGTGGGGGTGGTATTCCCTGGAACTGCTGGCATTGGCTGTAAATGATTTTTAGCAATTCATCATGATATATTTGTACTTTTAATGGTGTAAAGTAACCACTGACATGCAGTCTATAAATTTTCACAAAGGGTCAGTGTAGCTAATATACTATAATAGCAAATACTATGCTAATACTATGCTTGTATTGCAATTAAAATTATACTATACTGATGCTATACTAATATTGTAATATATTATATATACATGATTTACTATATACTTAATACTATATGTATATTATAAATTATGCAATATAGTATTTAAATATAAAAGTATACGCATACCACACACTAGAAACATGTATTACAAAACTAAACAAGCTGAGCAAGGATCACTGTGAACTCTGATTACAAGGATTGGACCATTGATCTTTCGATTAATGGCTAATCACTCTAGCACTGAGCCAATGGTAGCACCAATATTATTAAATGTATTATACATGGATGTATATTTGTGATTTATTTGGCATTGAGCTGACTGCACCGATCAATACCTGCTTGCCAAGAGTCAAATCCCTAGCTTAGGTTCCAAGGTTGTTTTGGACTCGTTGAAGCAGTACAGAGTAAAATGATTATTTTACCACTGGAGAGACAAGCAGTATGATGAGTAAATGAATACTGAAGCAATAAATTATGCTAAACTTTTGAAAGGAATTTTTTTTTCAAAATGATACTAAATTCTTAATTAAACGACGCCCCGCGTTGAGCTAGTTACACGCTACAGTCACGCTACAGTCAACAACAGTTAATGAAAATCCTCCACGAGAGAATCCGAAACCACCCTAAATCCTTAATCACAAAGCTGTCTGAGCCCGACTTGTATAATTCCAACCCAGCACTATCTCTCTACATATAAATTTTGTACTAGGTTAAGATTGTCGGTCTGATTTATGCGAATTTTTAAAATACCTAAATTTTAGGATTGCGGTAGGAATTGTAGATTGGGGTTGTGATGGTGAAGAGGGGAAGACAACTTCGGCGCATTAGATTACCTTTTAGCTCACTGGTTATCTTCAAAGCCACGAATGCTGCACCCGCCTCCTCTCGTTTTTCTATAGGTGGCAAGATCTATAGGATAATGCTAGAAGTGATTAGGCCTACATATACCACTGGATATAATATAATGCTAGAAGTGACTAGGCCTACATGTACCACTGGATATAATATAAGCAGTTTCCTCATATAATTATAAGCAGTTTCCTGTAAAACTTTAGCAATGTTATAAAACATTATAATATTATTTAGTAAATTTGCCAAATAATGATGCCATTCTTAGTAGAGGTGAATGAAAAGTAGTGCATCTACATGTAGTTTATTAGCAAAAGTAATCTAGCGTTTCGGTTTCTCATTTCAATAGCAGCCACTGTTCTTTATTTCTCTAGCCTTTGTGTATGCGGCAGCAACCTTCGGACCAGTTCTAGGATTTGGATGTGGAGCTGCGCTTATGGAAGTCTACGTTGACTTTATGACACCCTCAGTTATTAAACTGCCTTTATCCTCAACAGATTCTCAGTGGGTTGGTGCATGGTGGGTGGGGTTTCTCATCTTTGGGGTGCTTACAACATTGACTGCCCCACCATTCTTTGCCTTCCCTAAGTCACTGCCAAACTGCAATATAACCGTAGGCAATTCCATTCAGAGAACATCTGATAGTATTACAGACCTAGGGGGCATCACTTCCTCTCCCAGCAGTGAACAGTTTAGTCATAAACAAGACCAGGCTCCAACATCAGTGGACAGTAATTGTGCAAGCATCAAACGTGAGTATGTTATCATGTATGCTAGCTATAATAGCTTAGGCCTACAAAGATACAACACTGACGATTATACACCTGCTCTTATTTGCCTATCCGCTACATATTTGTCAATTGATCTACTGGTTTAATAACTCAGTCAGTGCAACTCTGACTAACTAATTATGTTTAGCCTAGCTACAAAGCCTAGACTGATGTGCAATGTCTCTCTTTCCATGTCATTTTAACAAAACACGAAGTTTAATTAAATTGTGTTCCTGACTTCACTCCAAGTCTTATTATTCAGTCAAGCTAGCTAGCTAGAGAAGTCACTACGTCAGCCACTATCTGATAAACTATGGTACTATGCTATATACTGGAATCCGGTTCGAGCGTATATTGCATAGTATGTGTATTGTATAACCAATATTATTAATAAACTTTAGTTTGGCTCAATTATTTATTTTAATTATTTTATGCAAATTTGTTGTGAACAACTCATCTGCCTAGATTCTGGAACCTTATAGCGGTATGCAATAAGCATAAGCAATAAGCATTATCCCATCATTATTCTACAAGACTGCTGCTGCTCATAATGTTGCTCTATATCAGCCGTGCCCAAACCCTGGCCCGTGGGCCTAATTTAGCCCACTTGCCAATTTTAAATGGCCCATTGTCTTGCTTTGTGAAAATCTCGCACGCACGAGGATAAAAAAACGTGTAATAAATGCATGTGTAAAAGTGAAAAAAATGTTGACCATGTTTCTCATAGTTATGTATAAACATGAATAAACATGAATAAACATGATATTGCCTTGGTTTAAAATGGTTTGCAAAAGTGGTTGAGAGGTACATGTGAGCATACGATTCTTGAGCCTTAAACGCCACGCGAAATCTGTGGCCCACCAAAACATTGTGGATTTTATATTTGGCCCAGTATGAAAAGAGTTTGGGCACCCCTGCTCTATATTATAGTGCATGCCTACATGGAAACTGAGGAGTTGTCTCTTCGTTCTCCTTTCTCTTTTATCTTTGTTTCTCGGAGCAGAAAAGGAGAAAGAAGGAGTAAAGAAAGTTAAAGAAAATAAGGAAAGAGAAAGGGTAGCTAAGGGACAACTCCTCAGTACCCATGTTTATATAGTTATAGCTAATAAAAGCGTGTGTACATGTATATTGTGATAGTAGCATTCCTACCACCATTGGCTATAAGTGAATGTTTTATGTGTTTTTCCGAAGATGCTCCAGCAACGATTTAGGATAATAATAATATGGATTTTTTCCGTGTCGTAATCATCAACTTTATCATAGACACGTGTTTCGGACTGTTTGTGGTCTGTTTTACATGCATTGGGTTATTGCAATGCAATGCAGCACACTGAGCAATTGCGGATTAAAAACTTGCTAAAGGCATTTTACTAGAATGCCACAGCTGTGACTCAAACCTCCAACCCTCAGATATGATATATACGTATATCTAACATAACACCAACTTATATGTTCCAATAATTTATGGTGAAAATATAGAGGATACCCTCCCAATCCCATTAAACTATGGATAGCCAGGTTCAATTTTGCAAGATACCAGGCCCATCAAGAATCAGTATCAGGAGACCAAAGATGGTGTATAGCTAGTAGCTAGTAAATGCATGCAGTAGTTTGCCTTTTGGTAATTTGTATCTTAACTCTGCTGTTGTAGAATTTCCACGATCGCTGATGAAACTGCTGAAAAATCCAGTATACATGCTGCTAAATCTGGCTAGCGTCTTTGAGATGGTGATTGTGACGGGCTTTATAACATTTGTCCCTAAATATTTAGAAACTCAGTTTGATCTACGAACAAGCCAAGCAAATCTGTATACTGGTTAGTATTACAAAGCAATATAGAAAATTAGAAAATTAATATATGTATATCATTATAGTATATATAGTATATGTATATGTATAGTATATCTCCTTCACTATGTAATTTTGTTCATGATTGGCAGCAATCAATCAAAACAATTAATAAATTAATATGCAAGTAGTTCATTTTCATATTGTGTGAAAATAATTAGACTTAGACACTTTTAACTTGCACAATTGGATTCTTTAAGGATTCTACACCAGAAACATAAATATATTCAACACCAACCTATAACCTCTGGGTGGAGCAGTAAGTAACAAACAGACCTTCCCAAATCACAGCTAATTTAGGTATCTAAGGAAAGCATACTTGCCAAGTCTCCCTCATTTTGCAGGAGTCTCCCTCATTTCCAGATGAAATTTAGGTACCCCCACCCCAACCAAATGGAGCACCCCCCACCCAAAAGACCAATCTCCCTCATTTTAGCAAGAGTTGCTTGGCATGTATGAAGGAAAGCACAAATTTCGATCATGACCCTTACTGAGCTCCAACACTAATTATATATCGATGTGTAGCTAAAGTCGTCCCAAGTTGAATGTAAAAAATTAGCCTCCAGCTAGTTTTTTACAACTAGAGGCTTGAATAGAATATACTCTGTTCTAATTCAAGATATGTCAAACGACATCCACCGAATTGCGGTAGAATTGTCGTGAAAAGCAGCTAGTTCTTCAACTTCATAAAAAATGGTTATTATTACATTCCCAATGCTTGTGGGGAATGTTAATTATGATTATGATGCCAATATTGCAACACAGTCCACTTGTCATTGGTGCAACAAAACATAGGCAAGAGCAAACACCAGCTATTATTAACAATTCAACAATTTTTCTTTGTATATCTTTTATTTGTATGACCTTAACTTGCTCCAGTGATGCCCAACCTTAGCTGCTCCCATAATTCAGCAATTATAATACAATATATTGTAACCACTTGACGTATAACACTTTTGTGTTTTTGGATAGTACTGCACAGGTCATCTTTTTTATCTTTTATTGCCCTGGC
>JAOQGN010180021.1:0-11045 GCA_027564295.1 Himantozoum antarcticum | reverse complement strand
TTCTAGCTGGCTCTGATTTTTTATATTGAGACCTGTCAATAATGGATTCACTGTGTTTATACTATTCGGGAAATATTTGTATAAATAACGATTGGATGTTTTTGCTTTTACGATAGGTAGGATGATTTACTTGACTCGTCAATAT
This sequence comes from Himantozoum antarcticum, assembly GCA_027564295.1. NCBI lineage: Eukaryota > Metazoa > Bryozoa > Gymnolaemata > Cheilostomatida > Bugulidae > Himantozoum > Himantozoum antarcticum. The sequence continues at coordinate 10,900 of JAOQGN010180021.1, read as the reverse complement.
AATCCTGTGAGTATTCTACTCGCTAGAATCTTGCGATGCAGTGATGTTCTATAACTTAAAATAAAATAATAAATTTAATACTTGGAACCGCATCAACCCGTTTGACCTTTCCGGTTTAATTTTTTTGGCATTGCATCGTCGATCCCGGAGCTCGAACGCTCCCTTAATTTCTGGTTCAGTTTAAATTTTCAGCAATAATTAGGTTTCAAGCACCCGTTTATTGGTTACGCTAGACAGCCATCAACACTCTTGAGAATACTCATTGATAAGTTTCGATGGTGCATAATGCAGCTACTCCAGCCACTCAAGCCACTCAACTCACTCACAATTTACTTACTTGAGTGGGCAATGGGTAGGGTAGCCAAATCCAGTAAGATTTTGTCTATAATTGGGTCATCATGCCGATATATCTCATACTGTGACATGTTTAGGTACCATAACTCCCAATCTTTCAGTGTTTTTCCTCGATCTCTACAATAAAGGATCAGGATATGCATTAGCAACTACAGTAGTAGTGATAGAGGTTAGTTAGTATATTCATAGAAATCTCTAGCATTGAGGAGAAAAATTTAAGTGTTGTTTAAATCTTCTCACAATTTTCAGATTTCTTTTGGATATAACCTGGGTTGCAAGTTTTCTTGTCGTTAACAGGCTGGTGCAAAAGTGGGGTGGGGTTGTGTGTTTGCCTGCAAAGCTCTAAAGTTACTCTATCAAATGAGAGAAGAGCCTAAGCTGGACGTGTAAAAGACTGCATTACTGCTGCGACTGCGGCTAGTTACCAATATGCAAAGCCCACGCATAAGAGGAGTTCCATCCTTATTATGAGATGGGTATACAAATTACTAACTGTCTGAACATGTAATACTTGTAGCTTCATTTCTCTTACAAGGTTCAGGGTATTTTAGGACATTACGTTGCATAAAATACCAGACAAATAAGTAGCCGAGTATAGTTTATGCCGAGTCCTTGTAGACAGACAAAATCCTTGGTCCTTGTAGCATGTAGAGTGCAATTCACTGAGTTAAGGTTGAAAGACCGAAGATCGCAGAAGTGTGCTTGTACCCAGTGGCCAGAGAGTAATAAGTTAATATTTGTTAATTCCACTGCTTAGAAGTTCTGTCTAACAGGTACATGAAGCGGTATATAAGAAGGTATATAGAATGTATATAAGAAGGTATATAGAAGGTATATAGAAGCGGCCGTAAGCGAACTAATTTTTGCCTTTCAAGGTAGGCTACTTCAATGAGCTAGAAATATAATACAACTGTATAAATTCATAAATAATTACCACAACCTAAACTACATTCAGCACAGCTCGAGCAAACATGGAACAGCCACTGAGCATGTAACCAAAGCCGGCCATGCAGCGTAGTATGATCTAAACACTTGACCGCTCAACCACCTGATTCAGTATTAGTTAAACAGCATACAATGTCATCAACTAGATAATTGTGTCGACAGCAGTGACTAGTAGATGACCAATTACACGACAGGGTAGTGCATGGTGACCTGGTGTCAGCACAAGAGGGTGATGACTTCCAATCGTCATGGTAGCAATACAAAGCCGAGAGCATCAGGAACACCAGTCAGCTTTCAAGAGCCTGACTTAGAATCTAAACATATCAGATGCCTCATGTATTAGTTCAAATACAAGTAGACATAGTTTTCCGTTGCTATGGCAATTAAGTAGTTGGCTTTCTGTATTGCTTGTAGTACAGATATTTTTTTAATACGGCTTGGTATAGCTTTGGTGCCATAATAGTCTTGGTACCATAGGTAATAGCCTGGGTGCCATAGGTAATAGCCTTGGTGCCATAGATAATAGCCTTGGTGCCATAGGTAATAGCTGGTGTTATAGGTAATATAGCCTTGGTGCCATATGTAATAGCCTGGTGTCGTAGGTAATATAGCCTTGGTGAGAAATTTTCCTCAACAAATTGTTTGATATGTATGTAGTTAGCCGGTTTTATGACATTACATAATTATCTGTAGCAATTACAGCCATTGTTAGGCAGAATCTATGTGCAATAATTGCTAATTTTATAGGCGTTAGCAACGGCTGTTACTGAATAATATGAATAATTAATATGAAATTATAATATTTATATTATATAGCATTCCATGAGAGCTATACAAAGAGGTCAAGTTGTGGCGTCTGTCGAAATGTGAATATTTAAAAAAAATCCATGAGCATGCATTGCTAAAGCCCCACCCTACCCACACATTACCCACATTACACCTGGCATTGTAGTGTTGGCTGTACCTCACCTCTGTCGTCTCACGCACTGCCTCAAGCCTTTTCCACATTCACATCTCTGTTGTCACCCAGGTTAGTGCTGACCATCGCTGTTCCTCACTCCGCACACACCCCCACCTAGCTACATTCACTACATTCATACCCACTCTTGGATCCCAGGCTAGTACTCTACCTGATCAGGTCACACACCCACCCTTGGATCTCAGGTTAGTACCATACCTCACCGTCCCACACTCCACACACACTATTGGATCCCAGGCTAGTACACTACCTGACTGCACTCTCATCAAAGATGTTCATTGGTTTTCCTTTCCTCCTGGCCTTGTGTCTATATTCATTGATATGATATATAAGTTGTGCCGGCGTCATTTGATAGATATGTCGAGTAAATAACTCCAAGTCTCTCCTTCTAGGAGTGAAAGCCTTATTGACATAGTCTTTAGAGTAATCTGGGTCCACCAGAGGCTTCTGCTTGAAGAGAAACTTACGTCTAACTGACTCCTCCACATTGTTTATCTGCAATATACAACAATATAACTGTGTATATCTCCATGTTAGAGATCTCCATGTTAGAGATTTCCATGTTCGAGATCTCTCAAGTCTTGTCTCTAGGCTTTTGTAGCCTAGAGAATATAATACTGTAGTGAAAATGTAAAATGTTACAATTTGCGACCAGTATAAAAATTAAAATTGTTAAAACTGATAGACTTGAAGAAAAAGTAACAATTCTATTCTACTTTCAGGACAAAAAATGACTTTTAGGTGTTTAGGTGGTCAAACATTTCTAGAAAGTTTTTTTTTGGCAATTTTGGTACGTTTCAGCCTGTATTACAGGTTTTGTATATTATGTATATGGTGTCTGTATTTTCAGTCAGCAGCCATCACTACCAGAGACTAACACTTCTGGATAACAAAATTCTCTAACCAGCTTGCTTTTGAGGTCACAGGACAATATAATATTATTGGCAAATCTATGCTGCTTATGTTGGCAAAACCCTCTCATTGGCTTAGAAAGTGTTCTCTCTACAGTGCCTTTTGTCTGCAGGATATAGTCCAAATTCATTAGAGGTTGTATATGAAACATTTTGTATAAATAATTTGGCTCAAAATCTGGCAAGTGTGAAAGCAGTTTAATGTAGCAAGTGACTAACAAATCAAGATGCACAGAAATGGTAAATTGGTGTGTCAAGTGTATGCAGCATAAATATTATTGGTGCGTCATTGTGTCAGTGACGCACCAAAAATGTGTGCATATGCACAGGTGGAATATGGACAGTTCATAACTGACGTTTCGCAAATGAGTATTTGATGATTGGGGTTTGGGGACGGGGGTTTGGGTTGTGGCATATAGTTACCTCGTCTACCGCTTATGTTGTCTGTTGCCTTACCAACCGACATTCTGTTTCAAAATGGTAGTTGGAACAGTACCGGAGTCGCACAGGTATGCATTCTCTTCTCACCAGATAAGTATTTACCTTTTGGCCTCGGACTGGTTCATCAGCAAACTGGTAGTCTGCACTAGTGAAGTTGGAGATAGCCCAAGAACTCTTGTCTACTAGAAATCTGGGGGCCATTAGGTGAGAGCCTCCTGCAGCTCTGTATATCCTGTCTCCACCTCGTATGCTAAATGAGTCTGAAGAAGGGCTGAGTACGGAGATAAACATGAAGAATATTAGACTAGCTGTTCCTATGAGAGTGATCACCGCCACTCGCCATTTTAGCTTGAATGCCATCCTCCAGCCTCCTTCACAAGAGAGTAGCAGTCAGCTCAGAGTCTGCAAACAAATTAAATGATATTATGGTACCAGAATGAGAGTATAAAATGAGTCATAAGTGATGGTGATGGTGTTGGTGATGGTGATGGTGCTAGTCAGAGTGAACGTCATAGTTGCGGTCCGAGTACAGAGATGTGTATACGCGCAGGTGATGATTTGCTGCCAATCACAGATTGCCAGCAAAGTCATAGATTTTTGTAGGTGTGTTCAAATCACCTCTATAGTATTGTGCATGAAGTTGTTAAGCCATTGAGGGAAAGAAGCACCCCAGAGTTTATTCATTCGGTCACCAAGGCACGTAGAAAACCCACAAAATATATCAATTAAGTTCCTGAATATGGAATTGCAATGAACTTTAGGTCACGGCTTAATTGGTTGCATATACTTATGATGAGATGCTTTTGAATGTGGATCTCCACACTCAAGAATTATTGCACCATATTTTCCTTCCTTTCGGGAGAGTGAAAATCATCGTACTACAAATACTTTACTTACTCTCTCAGTATTCCTACTGGAAGAAATTATTAGCGTACTTAATTTTGGAAAATATCCAGGGAAAAACTGAATTACTGACTTTGCTTTGAACAAATTTTGAACTAGTGAAATTTAAAGTCCCACAAAGTGTTGTTTTCTATATAAAACCTTTAATTTTGCTACTAAAACTTTAACATTTTGAAGGTATCAATTTTTTACAAATTATTCCAATTCATTATTTTTTTCAGTAGGGTATTTACAAATTATTGATAATTTTTATTTGGAAATAAACTATTTAAAATTATTGACAAGACCTCTGGATACTCTCCCACAAAGCCGGACATCAAACAAATATAGTCAGTTATCGAACAAGCAAGATATCGCTGAGTAAAGTTTGAACACAGCTCATCATGGTCCGCTTCCACCAAACCACAGCATCCACCAAATGACGGCATCCAATGTATATTTAGAGATGCCACAAAGTACGAACAGTTGTAGAGAACACGCTGCGCTATGCACTAGTTGTAGGGTAGTTACACCATTATGGCAAGAGGACACCAAATAATGCAGCTAATGAAATATCAACAAGCTGCTGTTAATGCCAACAGCTTTTATTAATAGTTCTTGAAATATGTGGGTTTGAAATTATTGCAGTATCCTGGACATAGCCCATGTGTATAGCCCTATCTCAGTGGTTGGGTGGGGGAGTACAGAGAGAGAGAGAGCCCTGAAAGATAATACTTGGGCTCTGTCATTATTGCACAAGTGATGCAAGTTATCGGCAAAGATTGAATCCAACTTTCGATCGTTTGCTGTTTTACCAGCCCGACTAATACCAATGTCAATGCACTTTGCTTTTTCCCGATTAGCCCTGTTATTGGACTATACAACCAGCTTAAAACAGCTGCTTAACCAGCAAATATATATGATTACTAGATGCATAGCTAGAAAGACAATTGCCATTGTCTACAAAATGATATACCAATTGCCAGCATATGCTGGTAATGCTATTCAGGGTTGTAAAAGATCTCTCGTTCCCATATCAGACCCAAAGTGGAACCGGCATTCACTCTAGACTGCCACTTCCCATTCTATGTCTGAAAAGGTAACACAACTATGCTATACTACGTGGCCAAGTCACTACCAGACTTACTTAGCGACAGGTTCCTCTGGCTAGCCTGTCAACCAATCATAATGAGAAATCTAATAATAGATTAGCCTTACTGCAGAGAAATTGAGTCCAGTTCCACCTTGTTTGCATTCCTCAATTGCTAGCTCCTAATTAGACAAACATGATATATTTAAAACATATATAATATACTTTATATTATCTATGCTAAAGCATGCATAGGAGAGTTTATGCATATTCAGGGGTAGATTGAAGGCAGTTTATGTCAGTTGGGGTGAGTGAGAGTGAAAGTTAGTTGATGGTAGACACAGACACAGGCAGTGGTTGACATAATTGCAGTATCACTTCCTACAATTGTTAGTGAGCTAAACACATCACATTTCATAATATAGATGGAAATGATGAACCAGTGTAGATATACCAGGTATAAAATAGAGAAAAGACTTCAAAAACAGAACCTCGGGCAATTAGAGCCAAATTAGCCCAAACTGGTTTTAGTCCCAAACTCCAAACCCCGTAAACCGCAAACACAAAACCACGATTCTTAAATCCTGAGATGAAACAATTGACGAGACTAGGCTTAGCACGTCTTTGAAAGCTTTCGTTTTCTGTGGAGTTGCCCCCACGACGAGGCCAGCAGAAACAAATTGTTTTGTTTCTGTGGGCCTCATCGTGGGAGCAACTCCACACAAAACAAAGCTTTCATAGATCAGCTATATATATTTGAATAAGGATGGATGCTACGCATGCCATTCTAAGAGTAACTGATAGCACCGCAGCCAATCAAGAGGGAATCCTATAGCTGAATGAGATGCATAAGTTTAAGTGGCACTCAAAGGCAGCAGCGGCAGCTCAAGTGTCCACCCAATAAGACAGCAGAGGCAGCTCAAGTGTCCACCCAATAAGACAAGATGTGGGCTATACTACATGTATATAATTGAGTGTGACTATAAGATAACACGTGAGTGTAACCATATGATGCATATACTAACAACTTTAGGGTGGAAGGCATGAAATGCTCCAACTGTGTAAACTACCTAAGATAATGTATTCAATTTGAATATATATGGAAAATCCGTTGGATTGCTGTCGAATTGTGTGGTTGGGGTTTCGAACTGCAAATTTAAACTGCCATAGACAGGGCACCGGAAAATATCGATGCATTTCAGCAAACATCAAAGATGGGAAATAGAAGGGAGATAAATCTGCAGCGATAAGAGTCTGAGAGTGAAAAATAGGAATAACGGAGATTTGGAGAACAAAGAAGGGAGAGCAGCTTAGTCTTAGCATATTTGGTTTATACATAATAATATTAAGATAACAGCGGCCGAGTTCAGATACCCGGTGCAGATGAACAAATATGAAAGTATGTACTTTGAAGTTCTAGGATTAATATCACAAATTGAATAGAATGATTATTTTGGAACATTTTTTTTAAAAATTTATCATTATTTATTGGCAGTTTGAGCTTGGGGCAGGCGATGCAGGAAGATAAGAATTATTGATCGAGCACCATAAATTTCCTAGTTGATGGGAGCTGTAGGTCTGTATGAATGTGCGAAAGCGTCTTGGATGCAGCAGTCCTCTGGCAAGCAGGTTTGAAAAGGAGGCTATATGAATATCTGACAGCTGTTTTGGCAGCATACTGCATCTTGTATTAAGCTGAAGATCAATAGGAAAGAACACTTTGCATAATAATATATTATAATATTTTATAATCTGATTCACTTTTAAGCAGAGTTAAGTGGTTAATTACAATTAAATTACGATAAATTACATTATAGGCCATCAAAAGCCTAGATCTCTTGCTTTTGTGAATAATGCAAAAACCACTGGAATGCTTATTTTCCATCACACTGTCAGCTGTCATGTGACATCAATTATAGCCAATGTATGGTGTTATATGATCCTTTCAACCTAAAGCTACTACACAGTGTATTGTAGCTTTATACTCTCAACAAGGTGTTGTATTGATAATGAGCTCTGCAGACATTTATACTATCTCATTGAGCTCTATAGCAGCCAGTGGATATCATTAGTTACTATTAGCAAATCTAATCTATCCACAGCCAGATGGTCAAGATATCGAATAGTATTGGCAGTGCATGGCGGTACAGCACTAGTATATAGTGGCAGTGCAAGGTGGTACAGCACTAGTATATAGAGGAGCAGCACTAGTATATAGTGGGTATGGAACCCTATGCAATTTATAGCAGGCTAATCCAGATATTCAGATAAACCGGCCGGTGGCAGATCCGATCCTGCCTAAACTGGCACTGGATCGAGATGGTCAAAAAACGTATTATCCCTGAGTTACGATCCGATCAGAATTCAGCAAACGTGTAATGAGAAAAATTGCTAAAGTGAAATTGACGTGCAAATTAGGCAGCCAATGAAAGAGAGCTGATAAATATGATGCAGGCCTGGGTGTATTGCTAAAATATTTCAACCAATTAAGGCACAAATATTGTGGCCTTTTTGTCCAATTTGTGAGCAAAATTCGGCTGTTCTGAATGATCAGATCAAATTTTGCGTCGGACCCGATCTACTTGTCACCAGAAATAGATTCGGAACCAGAAATAGATTCGGAACCGAGGGTTGGGAGGGTTGGAACCGAGGGTTGGAACATTTATCTGAAGGTCTGGATTGGCCTTAATACATGAGCTGAAAGTGCGATGCTTCGATGCAGTTATGTCTAAAACACTGATCACTAGCTAGATAACATGCTGATAACTGGAATATGGTCCGCCCTCTGGATCGCACCAACAAATTTGCTCATAGCCTGAGCTACAATTCCTAGATTTGTGTTTGCATAATCTATGACAGAGTTTGAGATACACATAACTGATGTAAGTGTTGAGTAGAGGCTTCTTGAGAATGACAACATCAATGAGGTTATCTCTAGATTGTATGACAATCGAAAGCAGGTACTTGAAACAATAATTAGTGGTACTTGTCTGCATATTCGATGATGTGGCTATGTAACAGTCGTGTGACCAACTCAACACCCACTCAGTGTATACATGGAGCACTATAGACTAAGTACATACACTATAATATCAATAGCACAGTCTAGTGAAGGGATAGCACAGGCTAGTGAAGGGATAGCACAGGCTAGTGAAGGGATAGCACACGACACATTCACCAGAACATCTACTATCGCCATGGCGAAATATAGCCAATCTGAAAATACTAGTCCTCAATGATGTTGTAACTTTCCGTTACAGAACCGTTACACAGTCAGCCTCTTGCTAACAATAGACCCTCATCAAACATACCAACATAATTTCGTAGTATATTATTGTAGTGAATCTGCCAATAATATTATTACTTCATGAGATAGAATTTTCAAAGAAATGCAGGTTGCTTATAATAATACCCAATGTTAGAATATAGGGTATTATTCTAACTAGGTATAATGCTATAAGATATAAATGCAAATGCTATTATAGATTTATAATGATGATGTTGTGCTGATGTAGCTTGCATGCCCTGCTATTATTAGCTAACAATTTCCTCCATATTCAATTATTTTAAGCCTTTATAAAACTCACACACTGCAGACTTTGGTTGAGCTTGAAATTTAAATTTCAAAATTTAGATAGCTGCTTAAATCAAAATAGTTTCTTTATTTGTTACATAAACTCGCAGACTGCTATAAGCACTTGGCTCATTCTAATAACCTATTATCAAATTGGTGGAAAAATTAACAACTAGTGTAATTTACTGATTAAAAGTTCAATATTTTGTCAATGCCTCAGGTATGCATGAGAGTAGTGGAGGGGTACATAGGTGAAGGTGACAGGTGAAGGTACATGTAACACGTCGGTGAAGATGACAATGGGGAAAGGAGGGCAGGTTTTGATGCAACTCCAGCACTTATGATTTTCTCTAAAATCTTTTAGACAACAAATTCATAGTAAAATTTATGTAATCCATATTGGATTAGAAAACTTTAAAGCAATATTTAATAATTATAGCAAAAGTATCTAAATATATAAAATAAGTCCAAGCATATTGTGGATTTCCAAGTCTTTACGGAGGTGTCATTAAGTGAGGTGGGCGATGACGACCTTTGTGAATGTGTGGATACCCAGGCTAGTCAAAACTGCATTCAAAACTGTACATATTTATATGTACATATAGTAATAGTTAGCCTGGGCCCATGCCACCCTGGAAGTAGTGCTCTCTTCTCACGGTTGAGTTGGTGGTGGTGTGTGCGTCTTGGACGCTACCATAGGTAGCGTCCACACCACCGTCGCCAACCGGGGGTATATAACTCCCAATGCATGTGGCTTGGTAAGCCAGGCTAAGTAATAGTTATTTTAAATCCAATGACCCACAGTAAGTGTATTCCTACAGTAAGTGGATTCCTACAGTAAGTGGATAAAGGCTAAACTTACATTTCTTACAAATCAACACTTACTATTACGTACTATGTACTATTATTTATGTACATATACGTACACAATTATTTACATGTACTTACTATTACTTACATATACATGTATAGCCTACGTAGGGTAATATGATATTCTCTGTATTTACTTACAAGATACATCTAGTAGTAGTAGATGAGACACAGCTATTAATTATGATGCTAATTTAACTTGCCAGCTGAAGACTGTGAATAGGGAGATAACCATCACACCCCTGCTGTGTGTCTGTGTCTGTGTCGGTGTGCCTGCTGTCTGCTTCCCTTCACTATTATGTGGCGATTTATGTGCACCCAAATTGTTTTTATTGCAGCTATTCAAAATAATCAATCTTGTAGCGTCTACACAATATGCTACAGAACCCTATTTATAGTAAGCCCATTATCTACTACACTATACTAGCTTCAGATTTAAGCGTATTATTTACCAGTACTATGGTTGTGATGAGTATATCAAGATAAGAACGACATCACTGTAACTGAGGCTAAGGGATGTTTCCTGTTGCATATGTTTTGGGTCTTGCACCGAGATTCATATTTTGGGTTCTACTTTATATTTTATATAAGAGATAAAAATTATCTAACTTATTCGTTACATAGCCATGCATTACCAGTGAAGACTTACACCTAACTTAGTGGTCTGATTTACTTGTAACTTACTCGTGACATAGCCATGCATTACCAGTGAAGACTTACGCCTAACTTAGCAGCCTGATTTACTTGTAACTTAGTCATGACATAGCCATGCATTACCAGTGAAGACTTACGCCTAACTTAGCAGCCTGATTTACTTGTAACTTACTCGTGGCGTAGCCATGCATTACCACTGA
>JAOQGN010179910.1:0-11045 GCA_027564295.1 Himantozoum antarcticum | reverse complement strand
CCTCCTAAAGTCAACTTTACATACTTCTACAACAGCGGAGTGTATAGCATCAAGAATGCATTAGATATGTGGGCAGGCTCGCCTTCAGTCCGTATTACACTGCCTTGTTGTTTCAAATAATATATTATTTGCCAAATATTTATTTTATCTGCATTCTGTTAGGAAGCAGATGGATGCAGTGCTGCTGCCTCTGCTGCTGCCTCTGCTGCCTAGATTACTAAAAGCTGTACTAGATAGAGCTAAAAGCTGCCATATGGGCATGCAGACTAGTAACCTCACCACTCACTAACTGCTCACTAATATCCCCACCCTATCAAATTAGCACAGATGGTAACAATCAAATACATATCATACTTGTACAATGATCTCAATATGTCTTCCTGTTTCCATTTTTACATGATAGCAAGTGCACAGGTGTCAGGCACAGAGGCAGCTATAATGCTACGCTGCTATATGATAGCTACTCCACTCGGTGTGGATTGGTATACATTGCTGTGCACTGTCAAGTATAGGCAGGTGTGATTGTGAAATAAGACCAACACCTAAAGCCACATTGCTTGTGCTGCTATTGTGCTCGTTGGGCCTCTCATTACAGTCATAGCATGTATCTGATTAATCCCCTAGAATCCTGACTTGCCTTTTGTTCTTCCAAGGTGTTGAGACCAGCAATCAATGAGGTAGCAGGAGTTGAAAGCTCTTTTTAGAAATTAGCTTTCAATGTAACAAAAAGAATGTTTTTTCTAGTTTGCTTATGAAAGCTAATGTTTGATCAATGCTTGCGTGTGATCAGGTTGAATAGAAAGGCAAATGTGCTCGGCCTGGCTGCTATTGTCTCTTTTATATTCACATTACCATGCTTGCTCTCCCTAGTGAATGGCGAATTAACTAGGCATGTTTTAAATTGTGGTATTGCTTTCAATGGTAATGCTGATTAAAAAGTCATAAGCATTGTTTTGAGAGGTGGACCCATGCTAAGTGGCAAATTATTGACTACCGATTGTCTTTGCTGAGAGCTTTGCAAAGCTGTCAAGCTGTAACTGCTAGCTGCTATACATTTCAAACTAGAATATTGGGAGTTCAGTGTAGGGCTGGTGGTTCAGTGTAGGGCTGGTGGTTCAGTGTAGGGCTGGTGGTTTTTGAAATAACCAGTGATCTAGAGAAAACATAGGCGAAAAATTGTGTTCTCCATGAAAAAATAAGAAGTGTGTTCGCACCCCAAACTCCAACCGCCAACTTAGAACTCGGCTGAAAGCCTGAAAAGTGGCAATACTACCTAACTGGAATATTGAGGCTGTTCTACATCTGTTTCCTTTACCTTCGCCCTATCACTTCAGAGAATACTGGCAGTAAATTGTAGTGGTTCTACTGCTGCTGTATAATACTGCTGGTTCCAAGGATTATTTAAAATTTATTAACTGGAAGTTGCATATGACCAGAGATGGAAAAAAGCAAATTTAAAGCTGGCATGAGCTGGCATGAGCAATGAAATTGTAAATTGGTTACCATATGAGATTAGTATCCTATATGAAAATTGGTAAACTATAATTACGTAAATTGGTTAGGGCTGCTATATTTTGGATATGAAAGAAGAAAAATGTATACAAAAGTGGATGAATTCCTTTTTGTACAAGCAATGATCGTTCACAAAATGAGTTAGATGTTGTTATTTGGTATGTCATTTTATTTCTGACCAGGCCCAGTATATTATGGGTATGAGCTCAGATGGTCGTATTTTGATTCGTCGTTGTAGTAGAAGTTTACTCTCTCCTTCCTTCATGTTAATTGGCCGACTTGTTAGCTGGTCTTCAGTTCATAACTGTGGTTTTGTAATTAAATTTATGTGTTTGACACCAAAACCCCAACCATTTAACCCTGAATACGCAATTAAATACACAGCATTTATGAACTGTGACAGCCTTTTGCTATCTTTGTAGGGTAAACTAGAATACATATATGCTGTTTTGTGCTGACTGCTGTATGATTGGGTTCAAATTCTCTCAGGCAGTTGCTGCTATTCTAAGCTAGGTCTGGCGTTACCCTGCCACCTCTAGCTAGGTATAGCGTTGCCCTACCACCTAGCCAGGTCTAGCGTTGGCCTACCATCTCTAGCTACGTTTAGCGTTGGCCTACCATCCTCTAGCTAGGTCTTGCGTTGCCTTTCCACCTCTAGCTAGGTCTAGCGTTGCCCTACCACCTCAAGCTAGGTCTGGCGTTGCCCTACCACCTCTAGCTAGGTCTGGCGTTACCCTACCACCTCTAGCTAGGCCTAGTGTTGCTCTACCACCTCTAGCTAGATCTAGCGTTGCCCTACTACTTCTAGCTAGGTCTAGCGTTGCCCTACCACCTCTAGATAGGTCTGGTGTTACCCTACCACCACTAGCTAGGCCTAGTGTTGCTCAACCACCTGTAGCTAGATCTAGTGTTGCCCTACCACCTCTAGCTAGGTCTAGCGTTGCCGTATCACCTCGAGCTAGGTCTCGTGTTGCCCTACTACCCACTACCTCTGTAGCTAGGTCTAGCGTTGCTCTATCACATCTGCACCTCGATGTAGTCAATGTGGCTGTTACTGACTGATAAATTGGCCATCGTCTGATACAAGAACGGCACCACTCATGTGTCATTTACATATTCAAAGTGAAAATAATGTCGAGTTTGAATGATTTATGGTGGCGTTATTATCTTACATTGTACGCTAGTGATGCTATGCAATGCTATGCAATGCTATGGATGCTATGCAATGCTATGGATGCTATTTGAGTGATTGGCACAATGATTGATAATCAATTTACAGTTGATTGAGACTGCAATGGAGTGAGGGAGACTGAGCTAGCGTCAGCCAGTGTAACAACCAGTTCGCTTTAGCCATTTACAACCTGTTGACCACCTTACGAGGGCTCCTACCCCTATGTACCCCTATGTACCCTATGTACACACTGGGCCTATGTACACACTAGGCCTATAGGCCTATCTGATGTTGGTGTCATGTTGAACATCAACCCGTGGTTATGGCAGATGGCGGAAATGTTGAATGGAAGGATATGCACAGTTTTGAGAACAAATTCGTGCCTTCAAATTCTTGCTCCGAACCCGTCCTAAACTCCATACCCTCCAAAGATTTAAAATACATGTACTACACCTTATCAAAAATCACTATAATTATGAAATGATTTCATTTTCTCCTTTGGGAAGGAGTGATGCACCCCTGATACACCCCTATAACTGCACCCATACTACATACACTACATCCCTACTATCACCAACTATTGCATCCACCACTACAGAGACACTGCAATGAAGTCATTTCCCATGTTCACAAATCCATGAGATATTGTAATTATATAGAATTAAAAAAGAATTACATTGCTATTATTATTTCCTGTGGTCATTCATTGATCTCAGACTGATGCTATAATTATATTGTACTACTTCTCAGGCTGATGCTATAATTATATTGTACTGCTTCCTGTCTGTAATACATGATGATCTTCCATCTACTATTTTCACTGTCTTGAGTGTTGAACTAAACAACTGGTTTGGTACCTAAACAATATTATCAACTGGGCAGGGTAGGGTAGCTTGAGGTTTCTAGACTGCCGTATGGTTACACCTAGTCCTCAAATGTCACGGCTCCTAGCAGTTTTGGTGCATTGTAAGCACTCTCTGATATAACGTAGTAACTGGCAATACCTACATGTAAATTGATAGATGTCCAAAGGAAATATTCTAGAAAATACCTGCATCTCTATAATTATGAACTACTTTGCTCTTTGCTTGTACTCCTTACTCGCTACATTTAGTTTTTTACTTATCTTACTTCACTTACTGTATTTTATAGGTTACTGTGGTTATCAAGGGCAGAGGAGGCGAAGCCCGCAGTGGTACATTCTGTGGCTCCAGGGAAGCTGTGTTCTATACCGCTGAAACCGGTTCTCTTCCTACTACGTTCTCTGATGGAATAAGACAGTATGGTGCATATGATAGTATACAGATCAACACTGTTATCCCTGGTGAACAGGTAAGCAGTTGTAGCAAGTACAACAAGAGTGATACAAATGTGTGTGAGAGAATTGGTAAGCTGAGTTGTAGGGATTTGCATACAAGACTATACCAGTATGGTGTGTCTAGCATGCTCAAGCGTACTTTGGGAGGCTGTAGCGGATGCAGACACCGATGTAGCTGTTAGTTGTGTTAGGGAGCGAGAAGGTATAACTCTGAAATGTGAAATCCTTTTCTGCAATATGATGCTAGTTGCCATCCTGTGGGAACTTGCACCCGTGTCAGCAGAGTTGCACTTGGTAAAACTAATAGATTTTGATTCCCATTATATCGCTGGTCGCAAGTAATGCATGCTAAATATCTGTGAGAGATGATAAATCGTTGACTGCAATATATGATATTTAGTACTGGGTTTGATTTGAATTGGAAGTGAAAGTGATTTGTGATTGTTGGCTGATACAGTGGCAGACTCATGAGCTGCAGCACTGACCACTCATCATTTGTCACCATCAATGCACTTGGACTGATAATCTGCCCATTGTGCTACTGATGATTTCTGTGAAAGTGTTTAAATGCGGATTTATCTTCACGAATACGATGACACTTGGCCTGTTAGAATAATTAGCATACTGGGCAATTAATCAACCAGTTGAAATTCTGTGGTTTACATATATTTCTCATTAGCTTTTACTTTTTACTGCAGCTGTAGCTAGCAGCTAACCTCTGCCAACAGCAACTACCACCAGTACAACCATTTCTATTATTTGTGCTTTTTCATAGTAATTGTTGGTTAGTGACTTAGCGTGATGTGAAACCATCTATTCATTCACTGACTGCTGTTGCTACGCATGTATCGCGGATGCAAGTTTTACTAAATGCCAAACTCCTAACTGTAACTAAATACAAATATTTCTGGCAACGGCTTGTATCAAATAATACTACCAAAATAATGCACAATTGACCTTTGATTGCGTATGTCGAATGTATCGCTAATGATAGAATTGTTTGCCCAGGTTTATTTAGTTGTGCTTTTAGTTTAGGAGTTAAAGCTGCTTTGTGACACCACCAACTGTCAGTTGGCCATTAGTCAATATAAGAGACTTTTTGGCAATAATAACCAAAACCTCTCCCATAAATAATAAGTGTTTTCTGTTTTGCTTACAAATCTCCTCTTGTTGTCCAATGTATTTATGCTGATATTTTGTTGCAAATAACTGTAAATATTCCATATCAGTGGGTTGTTTGAGTTTTATGTTATCAGTTTAGTATGAGCTGTTCACCAGACTGGTTAGGCTTGTATATAGCTGTCATAGGTTGCCAATGATTAGCACTTGAACATATTAATACTGTAGGCCTATCTTGTGTGAGTAGCTCATGATTGTAATTGTAATATGTAGTAGTTTCTAGTTTGCTACACTTTGGCTTCATCTTATCTTGCTCGCACTTGTATATTTTAGAGGTGTCTCTATTCTTTCAATTGAGAATTGACCCTCTCTGAACTAAAGTGAGAGTTGTCTTTCCGATATTCCGTAGAGATTATTTAGCGGCTGATCTTTTGATGCTAGTTAACTCCGGAAGTAAAGCGGGTGGATGATAACATGTTGACTGTGATGCAATTTATATATTTTGTCTAAATTTTGGATGTTGTCTGCAAATTGAGGATGTTTTTGCCAATTCAAGTTACTGCTTTGTGATTTGTGAGAAAAGGTGTAATTTTCGTGAATTTTTGCTAAATGTATTGTGATGCTGTGGATGTGTATTTGATTTGTTGTGACAATTCCAGCTTTGTCATCTGTCTTTAGATTTTAAAAACAACAGCGATTTGTTTGTATTGCGCATATCGTGGCAGCCCTAACTGGCTCTCCTTTTCCACTGCCAGGTGTCTCAGCCACTTTACTATAGAAGTATAGAGCCACTTTACTATAGAAGTATAGAGCCACTTCAAACCTCAATGACTCTCAGTCTGTAGCAAATCATATTCACACTGTATGCCTGTATGTATGCCGTCATCACCAGTTTCAAAAGAATAATTTTGATTACATGGTTACCCACCCATTCCACTTCTACATTGGGATTACCGAAATATTTTCAGAGAATTGATGTTATCATTTGTTGCCTTTTACCAACGGAATGTTGGGCCAAGGGTCTGCTTTCTCAGCAGAATATACGGGACCGTGATAGTGACCGAACGGTGGAATCCCTGGGGTATAATGATGCCTTGCAACATTTGCCGTGCTTGTCCCATCTACGCATTATAGGGACAGGACCCTATAATGTATAGGGACAGGACCCTATAAGGTGGCGACTAGGGTGCATATAGCAGTCAGATGGTATACGATCAACCTCTCCTAATTGGATTAATGTTGTATTTAAATTAGGTGGGTCTTGGCTTCTAATAATGTAATAAGATTAGAATATTGCAACAAAAGTTTTTTCGACTGAGCTTGTGAAGATAGAAATTAATATTATGAAGTAACGCAATGGGTGGTGCTGGCCGAGTTTTCATGCTACATAAATACACATCCACAGCATTGTGGTGAAAATCTGTATTACTGGTTTTTTTCACGGGTGAATATTATGTTAAATCGATCAATGCCTGTTGACGCTATGGTGTTGGCTGCTTCCGACTCCATCTGCTCCGCAGTGCATGACAGCAAACCCCAAAATTTATTCAAATTGTCATCTTTGGGATATATTTATGCCATCGATAGAGCTTGGGTGCACCAGCTCCTAACTCTGGTAGCTGCGGTTGCCAGAGATATAATTGGAAGTGTCTAGTCTAATGTCTCGTCTCCAGGCCATACAAATAATAATAATAATCTAGTTCACTCAGTCAGTGGGACTAGTTTGTCCAATTGAGTTGGTCAGCGAGACTTATTTGGTAATCCAGTGGGTCAATGGCATTTATTTGAGTTATAATTTAAATATTCAGTCTAAGGCTGTGCATAGCCCAACTTATGCTTTTTATGTCTTGAATGGTTGAACAAAAAACAAATTCAGATTTATGCATGAAATAAATGAGCCTTGACTGATGGATTGTCATCTGCAAATAGGCAATAGCTATCGGTTCCAGTGATTCCTATGAAGAGGAATGGATAGCAGTGGTGGCTCTGTATCAGCTTTCCTTTATGTCGGCTGCTGAATACACTGTAACTTTCCTCTCAGCATTGACTATTATATTATAAGTGACTATATTAACGGAATTGAGTACAAAATGGAGTTTTTATTGTATGCCTTGCTTATTGAAAGATTGGATTGTTTACTGTCTGAGTATCTCTTCCAAAATGTAGAACGTAGGCTGACACCACACTGGAGTGTTAAACTAAACGTAACACCTACTACTGTACTTATTAAATTATATTCCAATTCTGTATAATAGTTAATATATCGTTGCAAACTCATTGGAACTGAAGACTTTATCTGTATTATACTGTATAGTGAACAGGGCTTTCTCTATTGCCACATTTATGCTTCGGATTGTTTCCCTTTCCCCATAATAGACAAGTCCTTCCTTATGGTTCCACTCCTAGCCATAACTGCTTCATGAGCTGTAACATTGGGTTGTTACTTGTTAGTAAATTCTTCGCTCTGGATTGCAAGTTTCATATCCGCTATCGGACATGGCATGCTCTATTACCCTCGGTTGATTGGTAGTATCAGAAAATTGGCTGGTTGATTGTCCTACGGAAACGATAATCTCATCTACTAAATTCTAATTTTGGTTTACAACACAAAGTATAAAGTTTTAGACACATACCTAATACCTGTTTGGCCTGCCCTGGTATGATCTGTCCTGGTGTGGTGTGGTCTGTCCTGATCTGGTGTGGTGTGGTCTGTGCTGCTCTGGTGTGGTGTTGTCTCTCCTGGTCGGGTGTGGTGTGATCTGTCTTGGTCTTGTCTGGTGTGGTCTGGGTGTGGTCTGGTCTGCCCTATTCTGGCCCGATCCCAGCTCTGCTTGTTGGAATTGGAAATGAGAATTCTCAGAGATTTGTTTACTTTGTCACCATTACAGCATTGTCACCATACCATTGTCTGTTACTGTGCCTTGGGCTTGTATAATTAATTCATAGCTGTCAACCCATATAGGGAGTTGTGCATTGCTGTCATAAATATCGTCTGGGTAAGTAGACAACTCCCTATTAATTGGCAAGTTTTGCTATTGATACTGATTTTACTTGCAATTTATATTAATGTGTAATTTGTGTATTACCTGATATAACACTGCATCTCTTATTGGTGTTTTTCCATATCCAAACTATGTGGCATATAGACGGTTTGCCATAGGTAGCAGATAAACGCGGACTGCAATAATTATGATGAAATATGTGCATTTTATACTCTAATTGAAAACATGGACACTAGTAGAGCTGGAAAGAATTATGCTCTATAACGAAGGATTAGTGGACTAGTTGTTATATATAATATTGTTTTATATTACATCAAACATGCTTAATTCATACCGTGTTGTAATAATGGTGTAAATTTCCGTATCACACAACTTTAATTGCCAGGTTCTGTTACCTTTCAAATTGTCTTAATTTTGTAAATTGTATTGCAGGTTGAGATTTACCTGAGATACATCGACTCTACAGTGATAATAAGACAAATAAAGAGCCAGTACTTAAGTGTTGGTGTACGAATACCAGAAAAGGTACTCAATGGAACTCTGAGTAACACCGAAGTCGGCTCACTACGGCAACTTTGTACCAGCAGCTGTCCTAAATCTGAGATTGTAAATATAGGTCAACTATTAGCCAATATCTCAGCGGGATCTAGTGTACAGAAAGCATCATACGCCTCGGCACAACGCTCTTGTAGAGAAAAGGCAGTAACTGACTTCTTCTTTGACTCTTGTGTCTTTGATTTGCTAATGACTGGTGAAAAAGCATTCTCTAACATGGCTAATAGTGCATATGAGGATGTGCGAAAATATGCATCCAGACAGCCTCGCTGGAGCAATAGAACTCAGCTGGAACAGTTTACTAAATCTACTTCGACTGGCCGTCAGGTACTGCCGGGTATCGGTGCACCATCGGCAGCTCATGGCAATACTGGCTGCCTTGTACGGACGTTATTATTTGTATATATAATGCATGTTATGTCATTACTTGTATCTAGGCCTACATAAATACTTAAGTTTTAGTCCTACTATATTACTTATGATTTTATTTTTATAAGTTCGCCCATCTACCTCTTTGTATTAGATTTTATGCTGTGTTATTTCTATAACCAAAACACTACTTATGTACTTATATATGCTATTATATATTTGGGGTCTTTTATTTTGAAGGGAGATAACTCCTGTATATATATGCTGTTAATGGATTGAAATGCTAAATAAACCAAATTGCTCACTTTATGCTATAATAATATTACTAATGTATTATTGCATTCATTTGATATGAAATTTAATTTGTCCTCTGTTTCAGAAACTTATAATTTGTTATGTGTTCACCAACGAATACTATTTTTTGCCAAATCGCCTACTGGTGACTACTTATTGAAGTGTTGCATATTTTTTCACATAGAATTTTAAATAAATGTGAAGTTGCTATTAACTCGGCCTTTGGGAGATACTGTTCTACTGGAATAAACCAGAGTGCAGTACGAGTAAACTAGTACATGTATGTATACTAGTTTACTCTATTATTACTCTTGGTTTGCAGTAGTGCAGTACGGGTAAGCCAGTATGTATACTAGTTCACTCGTACTGTACTCTTGGTTTATTCCAGTAGAACTTTCGGTGGCCTTTCTTTTCAGTTTCAGGTTTTCGATCACCTTAACCCTAGCATATATTTGGGGTTTTGTGGTACCAGACCGGTAATGTAGAACTTAGTCAAAACGTGCTGACCAAACTGAAAAGGAGTCTTACTGCACTTTCTACTGTATAGTTGACTCTCACTCTAGTTGGGAGACAGGCCTCTTTGTTACACGGGAGTTGTGTCCCAACATTGGTTTAGTAGTGTCTGTAAAACTGCTAACCTGACATACTGATCAACTTTCCAATTGTCTTTTGGTATGCTGCTACAGTGCACTGCATTGAGTATGCTATGATATACATGTGTATACTAGTTGCTACAGTGCACTACAGCGAGTATGCTATGATGTACATGTGTATACTAGTTGCTACAGTGCACTACAGCGAGTATGCTATGATGTACATGTGTATACTAGTTGTTACAGTGCACTACAGCGAGTATGCTATGATGTACATGTGTATACTAATTGCTACAGTGCACTACAGCGAGTATGCTATGATGTACATGTGTATACTAGTAGCTACAGTGCACTACAGCGAGTATGCTATGATGTACATGTGTATACTAATTACTACAGTGCACTACAGCGAGTATGCTAGAATGTACATGTGTATACCAATTGCTACAGTGCACTACAGCGAGTATGCTATGATATACATGTGTATACTAGTTGCATTGTATTGTGACATGTGAACTCCCTTTTCCACACCATCACAACTTCAACTTCAAATACTTGGCTGTCTTCAATATAGCTGTTTCCACTATCAGTACTGTACTCGGCCAGGAATACAGTGACACATGATATTCCTAGCAAGAGTTTTGCAACCCTCTAACAGGGACACCCCGGCCCCCTATATTTTAACTGTAAAATTTTGGTAAAGAGAGCATATATTCCGACACCAATAGGTTAAAATAATAATTGTAGCACATTTCACAAAGGATAGAGCATGAGCTATTGAAGTCATTTGTTTTAATCAAATGCTTAGCCTTATACTAAAGCCCTCCGCTGCTGAACTGCGAGACATGGAGACCCTCTGGCGAGTGTTGGGTGTAAGAGAGGACAACTTCCAATGACAGCATGTTTCTCACAATTACATATCTTATTATTGTACTGCTTTTGATGGTTCTGGTAATACCTCACACATGCTATTTGTATGCTAGGGCCTTTCTACTGCCAGCCTGTGCTGCCAAGTCTTTTTGCTAACAAGGAAAGATGTGGAAGGTAGGCACCCTGTATATAATTCTTGAAACCTAAGCAACAGCTGCTACTCACCGGATTCTGCATTTTAG